>JAVFHW010075405.1:0-10730 GCA_032159205.1 Eurystomus glaucurus suahelicus | reverse complement strand
ATCAGCACATGATCACGTCTGGGTTTACAGCTCCTTGGATCCACCAGCAATTACTCGCCCACTTTGCACTGTGAAACCACAAATGAAGGCTGTGTGGAAGCAGCACCTTGCCCCCACTGCCACTGCAGAACAGATGTCCTACAATGAATGCTTATGGCCCCTTTTAGGAACTATCATTGCACAAGCAAGCCACAACCACTAAAAGGCCAAGGCTGCAGCAAATTGATCTTTACATTACATGAGCTCTATATTTCACACACCCTGCTAGTTTGCTGACTTCTCTGTGTACCTTTTGTGCTTGTAGAAGAGTGATGTGTATGGCTGACAAAAATCACTGCAGAGAGGATGCATTTTATCAACCATGCTTTGCAAAGACCAATTTTAAAGAAATACATAGTATGGATGTCTCTAATGAAACTCCCCTTATTTCATTAATTCATTGCTGGCTTTCTCTCCCCTGCATTCCTTTGTCACTTTCTCTGACCCTTGCCGGGTTTTGCTTTATGGCGAAGTATGGAAAGAGCCACATTCTGATTTCTTGCGTATTAGCAGAAAGCGCAGCATTATCCTACTGAAATAACAGTGTGACTTTCGATTTACTCATGTGTAAACATACTCAAATCTCAAAGTTATCATGCAAAACTAAAACATTCTTTTATTTGTTTTTTCTCCCCTATAATTTTACCAAGACCCATGCCCCTTCCCTTTCTTTCTCACAGTTAAACACTCAAATCATATGTTCTTTATTATATAATTAGTATTGCAAAGGATTAATTACTTTTGGTCATTCAGGTTATTGAATAAAAACAAGGGCATACCAGTTCTGAGTACCAGCGTTCTATAATCCTTGTTAACATTTTGTCTGTAACACAAAAATAAAGCTTGAAGAAGTGACCTCATGCCATTTCATGCAAGGAATTCCTCTCCCTGTTAATTTCTCCTCCATGCTATGTTAATTTGACACAGTCCTCAGGCTTCTAATAAGTTAGCAACACTGCCCTCATTAAGGAAAGTAGAGATATCACATGGGAACTATAACATTAAATGAACGTGAGTCATCTCATTTCTTAGAGCATCACATGATGGAAGCATAAAAACCTTCAGTTTTGAGGGGAGTGTGGAAAACACCTCTGCCAGTTGACCTTTCTGGGAAGCATTTGCAATGCAAGTTGTTACTTCCTGATAAACTGCTTATGCTCCAGAAATCCACTTGAATATTATTCTTTTGTACAGATTCTATTCCAAGTGAAAAACTCTCGGACCTGAACATCATAGATTGTGTATGAAAATTAGAAGCAGTCTTAACTGGAACAAACCTACTTGGAAACACAGAAAGATGTTCTTAGGCTGTTAGATAGAAATGTATTGATTTATGACAGCTGAAGACCTAGCCACTTGTGTCCCAAACCTCTCTAGCCAAAACTCTCCTATTTCCAAAGTAGCCTGGGACCTACTTCAGACAGAAGGGTCAGGCTCTGAATGGAAATCAATGCATCCTGAGCTGTTCTTGGGTTCCCTTAGCCTACAACCAATAGGTATTCATGGTCCTGATAAGCTTTGTCTCATTCCCTGTGTCTTCTTCTGGCTTCATCCAGAGCTGGGTTTTCTTGACTAGATGGGATGTCCAGTTATACCATACACAAAAACCACAGCAGAACAATGCTTTAATGAGATATGCTGTGCTCACGACTTCCTTCCACATAAATGACCGGCCAAGGCTGCTTTGTTTTCATTACCACTAAGCTGAGAGGGGACCAATAATAAGAAAAAACAAGCAGAGATTATGATTGGACATTACAATTAGCAAGCTCGGGTACTCTTAATAAAAATCTTATCTAAAATGCATTTTATATTTCCTGTATCCTCCTTTAAATGAATCTGGATGGTCCTTGTTGGTATAAAATATAAAGGAACAATTTGATGACAGCCTGTCATCTCTTGCTCCTGTCTGCCAAATCTCTCGGTGTCTGTTTATGTGCATGGTAGGCATTCATAAAACGAGCTTCTTTTCTGCAAGTTGACAATATGAGTATGCTCTTCACAAGGCAGCCAGCAGCAAGCAGCAAGAGCAAATGCAGTGTCATGTTCACACCTTTTAATTCACCATAGAATACTGACCCAAGGCACATCCCGTCACAGCTGCGTTCTGTTGCGTGGAAATGCCTCAAATGAAGGCATTTTAGGGAGAGGTGGTTAGGACTGCACAGCACCAACTGCAATGGAAAATCCCTAGAGGAGGGAGAGTATTTGTGAAGACAATTCAAATGTATTCAGAGGTGTAAGTAACACTGGCTTTATTGGTGGGAAAGAGGAAATGATAGGTCACAGATGGTCTAATAATGCCATTTTTCCTATCTTTGGCTTCTTCTGCATGAGTATCTAAAAAAGAGAACCCTTTTTTTGAAAACACTAACTCTTTCTGTTCTCAAAACCTGAAACAGCTTTACCTGGGAGAGTGCTGAGGAGGAAAAGGATTACTGATAAATGTTATTAGCTCTGATCAGTGAGGCACAGGACAGAAGAAGGACTAAAACTAATGAGGGAGATACTGAGCACAAGCATAACCAGGCAGAAAGGAACACAAGAGTAGGCAGCTCACTCTGTGATAATTAGGTGTAAAAGTCTATTTGCCAGAGTCACATAACAGAAGTTTTCATCCTGAGGTTGCAGTACAGGCTTTTACATCATTTATTGCTAGTGCAAGGGCAGGTAAATCAACTTATTGTAGCAAGGATCCTCCATCCACTACCATCACCTAATACACAGAAAAGTTTGCATTTAATGTCTGTATCCCTAATTTCTAAACACAAAAGAGAAACACATGAACCTATGAGAAAGGCCACTTTAGTCCAAATTCTGTCTTCTCACTTCAGTCACTGTTTCTGTATATTCTTAAGATTTGCACATTGCGGCTTTTTTTTTCCCCAGGCTACCTAGTTAGAAACAAATAAAGGATTAAAAAAATTTGGTTTGAGGGGATGATGCTTTAGCTTCTACTTGAAAAATGAGTCTTTGTTTTAGGATAAGCAATGTCTCTTGTGATCGAACACTTGTGATACTGAAACTGTCTCTGAATTCGCTGTTGCTTGCTTCACCAGCTACCTGTGACATTGACCTTAATCTATTACAGTGTGATTTTGAAAACATTTAAAGGGATCATTACCTAGAGGTAGAAACCAGGGAAAACCAGCTCTGTGTCAAACATTTGACTAGGAAATATTACAAAATGGTCACGCTCAGGAGGGACACACCATCCCACACCAGGAGAATGCAGTTCTGTTGGGGAAATGATACACAACACTGCACAGCCAAAATGCATTTCTTGGCATTGCTCCCATCTCAGATGCAGGTCTCAAGCTACTTGTGTAGCAAGAAATCTATCCAGCTGTCTTTTGTCTGCTACCTACAGAATCCCATTAATTTCACAAACTTGTTAGTGCCTTAAATCCCCAAAATATTATCCAAGGATATTCTTAGCATCTGAGCAACTGGGAATCAATAATAGTCTTGGGAAGGGGCAAGAAGGGGAATAAGGGTTAATAGCAATTATTCATGGAAAGCAATCTAAACTATTTTTTAATTTAATTTGAAGTGCCAAATTTAAAGGATTCTTGAATGCTAAGGCCATTTTCATCATGCTGATCCTATGTCTTATTGAGTAGGACCAGAGTATTACTCATTTTTTGTGACCCTGAGTTATCAAGGACATGCTTGGCAAACAGCCAAGGTAATACAAGCTCCATAATAATAATCTATACTTAAAGTTAACATGATGGCTATTACATGAAGGCTTTGCCAATTGCAGGAAGGTTAGATCTTCCAGCTCTGGTAACTGCTTGACTTAGCACTTTTTTTAGTGCATGAGAAATGTTATAAAATAAGGTATATATCTCACAAGTGGGAGAAAAGTCATGCAATGTAAGCAGCAAAGAAACGGAAAGATGTAGCAGAATGATGGGGGTGGAGAAGCAGTGAATCCAAAAGCAGTTTTGGCATGTTTTTTAGAAAAAAAGGCAGTAAAACTCCCCTGGTTCCATCTGCACATAGGACTGTCATTGTGCTCCTCAGAACAGATCAAGAGATTGATAGGAGCCCTGTTCTATTTAAAGGACATGGAAATGTGAGGAATCAAAGAAGTTAGAAATGACAAAAAAGGCCAATGAAAGATTATCTATCTCCTAGGATTGCTTTCTAAGGTGCATTTCTGGGGGCAGATATCTAGTTGAGTCACTAAAGTCTCAAGCTCTCCTCTTCCACAGCTGTGGAGTTGTACTTTTAACCTTCAGTTTTCCAATATGTATGACTCTGCTGAGCACAGGAAATATATATTTCAAATATATACGTATTTTATGTATGTATACTTGTTTTGTTTAGCAAGTCTTACTCGTCTTAATTACTTCTGTGGATCCTATGGACTCTTGAGGATCCAGAGACAGCCACTGGCTTCACCCACGAATTATCTAACTTGTGACCCACAGTTTCCCAGTGATGGAAAAAGAGTAAGCTCCAGAAATTATCGCTTCCTTAGACTATATGGATAAGATAGTTGTGAAGCTTTTTTTTAGCTGTAACGTGTGGGTTTTGTCCAGGTTACCAGGGATCTGATGTTGTATCTATTGTATGCTCTTTTTTTATAATATCAGCAGAAGATTCAGCTGTTTGACTATCTTTCAATGAAAATCAGGAACTCCAGTTAGTTATCTAGCCTAAGACAGCTGTTGAGGCAAAGCTTGTTCTAACCTTACACCTACTCCATAGTCAGGATCAGTCTAGTGGCAATCTTGTCAGTCCCACTGATCTATTTATTTTATTCTTCAGCCCTCTGCCAGGTGAAGGTCCTCTCAGAGGGACTATGTTGATGCAAAAGTGACCAGGAAAGAATGAGATATTTATTTTCTGAACAGCCTAAAATAGTACTTTCCCATACTGTAAAATTTCAGGGATAGACACAATTTAATTCACCTTCCTGTACAATCAAATACAAGGACAACTATTGCTGAACTATTTTGGAGTTCTGTGTTTTTAAACAGCAAAAATATTACCTTTTATGTGACTATAGTACCTCCAGTGAGGCCAACACAGCGAGGCTTACATGGCTGTTGAAAGTCTTACTCCTAGTAGCAAGAGAAACTACTCAACAAAGTACACGTAAACCAAGGGAAAAGAAAACAAGCTTGCATAAGGGTACCTAGCGCGACGGACTGCAGAACACGGAATGGGCCCAGATCTTTGGAGTCTCAATCAGTGGCCTACTCACAACACTTTAGCATTCAAACTGAGCCACAGAGCTTTAAAGAAAAACAGCTTCAGAGGAAAATAAATTGTTTCTAAGCACAGGTTACTTAAAAACACAGAATATCCTAGAGCTAATCAATATTTTTTGCCTATCACATTTCTCTTACACAGTATTTTTAGTAATGTAGCACAAATTTCTCGTTTTGCTTTTCTAGAGAAGAAATATGAAAAGCATACATGTTTAACAGGTATTCTAGTGAAATACACCCTGCTTAAAGGTCACAGTTTTTGAGAGAGACTTCAGAATTTTAGATAAAGTACAGCAGGTTTTACTTCGAGGACTAAACCCAAATGTTGACATGGTGCTATAGTACTCTATGAAACTATTGACTCCACCTCTTCCTTAGCTTCAAAACACACAGACACTTTAGAGAAACCCACCAGGAACATTAATATGATGATGTGTCAGGAACAGACTGTAGCAAGCAAGTGAGAAATTCTGACCTCACAGAAAGCCAGAGTGTCTCAGAGGGCTCTTAACTAAAGAACAGCAGCATTTTCCACACATGAGATGGAAACAGAAGCTGCTTGAAGGGAAATTATTGTCTTTGTTGAGCAGTCAATTTTTCCTAGATGAAAAGAAAGAGAATTTGCAAAACCCAATGTACCCCCAAGATGTAAATATATATATTATTTAACACATTTTAGGAGAAAAAATAGTTGACTAGAATTTAAATGGCAATGTTAAACCTGCTGTACAGACTATTCGAAATGTAAGCTTGAAATTAGTCCAGCACACCAGCAATGTCTCAGAAATTTCTAAGGTTTCTGTCACCATGGTACCTAAGTGGCAATGGGTTTAATCCTGCACTCACTGTGTCCATAGTCAAACTTCTCCTGGACTTAGCAATGCTGGATCTGACCCCATAAATCCTAACATACTTGACAAGAGAGCTTGATTTTTCTAAAACATTTCTACTCAGTTTCCCACGGCAACTTGGGATGGGAATTCTGTGGAGAACATTCACTTGAAAGATGTCTGGGGGAGATTTCTTTCATTCAGCAGCAAATCCCTGACTGATTAAAAGAACTATGTTGACAGCCCAACAGGAAGCCATGCCATCCACTCCTCGGGCAGCAGGCACTTTCAGCAACATGTGCCAATCTAGAAGACAGGGAACAGTAAGGGAGTGGAATCAAGAGTCAGACAAGGTCCCTGGAAATTTCCAAGCTGTTTAAAAAAGATGGGAATTGTTGCTGAGGTTAAACGCAGCTCCCAGTCTCTCACAGCCAGCTAGACAAATCAACCATTATACTAAAACATTTCTATTGTCCTCAGTGGATGATGGTAAAACGTAAAGATTAGGTAACATGTGGGAGTATACACAACAACTTCTCAACAAAATCCCTAGCTCTGTGGGATAAAGACACTTCTAAAACCCCAGGTTCATAGATGTAAAGATTTAGACTCTAATCACCTTCTGTTTTTATCCTCTTTCCTGAAGAAATAAGGCCTGAGAGATCATACTGTCTATCTCTCAGCTTCTCCTTAATAACTTGTGAACCAGCTGGCTGCCTTCAGCCAAACTGAGAATGTGAAAGAGGTCACAAAAGTAAGAAGTTCCTACAAGCTCTGCAAAAAAAGATGGCTGCATGGAGTACAGATCCCATGTTAGTGCCCTTAAGAGGGAAAGGGGTGTGTGATGAGGTCAGTAATTAGGTCTTTTTTGAAAAGAGCAGTGGGTTGCCTCTCCAAGAGGATGGCAGAGAAAATTGAGGGTGTTTTTTTGCAAACTTATGATGGAAATTGAGAAGAAGTGGGTTACAGACTGTGTGTGGGCAGGGACACGATTTTAGAGGAAACTAGACTTTGTTAATTCTGCCGCTTGGCTGTATTATGGTTTTCTGTGAAAACGATAAGGATTATTAGACACGGCTGACTCAACTGCATTACCAACATGAAAACCACAAGAGATCGATAAGAAAAGTTCAAATGATGAGAAGCCATGTAATATGTAGTCATACACAATAAGAGCCAATATCAACATAAAACTTACAGTGCATGTTAATTAATGTACACACCAAAAGTCCTCAAAAGTAGGAAAGAACCTCCAGGGCATTTGGAGCGAAGGTGGCATCTACATAAATTGGTGTGTATTTTTGGACGTATCTGAGTTCACTGAAAGGTTGTTCTGAGAGTTCTTTGATCCTTTGGGATATTAGACAAACCAAAACACCTTATTATTGCACTACAGCATCCTGTGGAAGTGTTAGCTCAGAGCTGACTGTTGCACTCTCTGGAAAGACACTTGAACAACTTTCTTTCTTGTAGGAATATGCTTAGAGCATCAGCATACGTGCTTAGAGAGAAAAGCAAATGTCCACCCTAAGACAATGCATCCTTCAGATAGAAAAGATCTCGGACAAGACCCATGTAGAGAAATGAGGAAGACATAAGCTTTGCAGGAGCTGCAAAGTGGAAGTGCTGGAAGTGACTGAAGAGTCTGATTCTGCTCCCATTTGTGCCTTGAAAAGTGTCCTGGTTTGGCCAGGACAGGGTTAATTTTAGTGAAGCCAGGTTGTTCTACACCATGCTGATGTCATGCCCCGGGGCCAGTTCCAGTGGGGGGGCAGTTCGCATTTGGCTGTTGTCTGGGTGAGCTCACTCCCTCACTCCCTCGCTGTTCTCTGTTATCAATCTTTTTATATTGTTCCTTTATCACTGTTACTGCTGGGTTTTCTTTGTTAACTGCAAATGCTTATTATATGTTGTTTTCTTATATAAATATGTATATATTAAACCTTCCTTATCTCAACTCAAAAAGGCACTTTTAAACCTTCTTTTTCTTTGTCCGTGACCCATGGCAGAGGGAGGGGGTGGGGAGCAGTGGCACAGCCACGTGGCTCGGCTACCCTCTTACTAAACGCACACAAAAAGCAAGAGCAAGCCTGTAGAAATTGCCAGGCTCTTTTCCCATTTAAAGCCAAGTGGGAGCAAAATCTGGGTTCAATGTGAATTTAGCTTCTGCTGAAAAGAGGACTGTCTCTCTTCAATTGTTAAATACTACTTTTAAAAAAGCAAGCAGAAGGCAAGGCAAGTATGGAGATTTGCTCTACAATTAGGAAGACCTGTTAAGCACATAACCCACATCTTCAAGTGACAGGATGATAATCTTGAACAACTTTTTCTGTTGAATTAGTGTCATAAAGCTCAAAGGGCCTGCTAATTCCCTTTCCTACAATGACTCAAACTGGGATTTCCCCTAGTTTTGTTATTAGCCTAGTTGCTATTTTTCCTCCTACCCATTCTGTTGCTTGGGAGACTGCTAGTCATGAAAAAAAGAAAGCCCACAAACACAAGAAAACAAACAAACAAGAAAACCCAAGGACTAGCTGTGCCACTGCGATCCCAAGTTATGGAATGCTGAATGCTCTTCCCTCCTGGGATCTGTCTGCACAGAAAGAATGTGTTTTGTTAGTACAAAAGAATTGCCAGGGAAGTAATTTTCCAGGCACAGCCACTGCTTGCTCCCCAAAAGCCAGGTAGTATGGATTTATTTTTCATGGTTTTGGGTCAGGAACAGAAGTTTCTCCAGAAGAACAATGTAACTGGGCAATGATTTATGGGGCAGAGGGTTGGTTATATGACAGTCATAGAACAGAGCAGCAATTTCCCTGTCATTACATCAGGACTGTGCAGTCCTATAATAATCATACTTGTAATCATCCCTCTGTAAGTATAGGAACAAATTCAGAGACTCCTTTTTCCTGAGAAGGCTCTACCAAGCCTATTTGTACACATTCTAGTCCAGTATGAATATGGTGTCCTATAATGCTGGCTTTTCTGTTCCATTTTCATCAGGAGATTTCAATCTGCTTCAGAAGTCTGGTCCCCATAGTTTCCTCTTTTCCCCTTACATTTTTATGCTCCCTCCCCACCTTTCATTTTATAGAAGGTGAAAATGCTGCCAAGAGAAAAGGTCAACAATAAGAGGTGCTGAAAATTCCTGGACCCTGCTCTGGTCCTCTAAAGGATGGGTATCACTCTAAAGAGAAACCAGTATAAAATGCTGTGAAACACTCCACACCAGCTAGAAGATTAGTCCTGCATTACAAGCCCTGTCTTTTGTTATTTTCTGACTTTTTAAAAGGACCAAATACATCATTTTTTTATGTGGGGTTGAAGCTCTTTAGATTTAATCCCTGTTGAAAATTCTGGTGCTTATTTTTAGGATCTCAGCCATAGGTTTAAGAATTTAATATCAAGCTCCTGTGCTTGACATGCTGAATGTATGGGTTTCTGGCACATGTATTTAAAAAGAGATGTGTTATAAATTGGCTTCCTAGGGCCTAAGAACTTTGGGAAAAGACTTATTAAAAGATACGCAGCATTAGAAAGCAGAACACTTTCAAAAACTGCTGCTGTACAAGATGACTCATAAGGTGGTACCACCAATTTTGCTAGTAACACCAGAGGAAAATTATGTCCTAGATCAAAAATATTCAGATGTTGCGGACTTGTTCCTGGGGAAGACATATGACAGGTTTTACCAGGCTTGTTTCCTCAGCTGAATAAAATGACTGAGAAAGTAGATAATAACAGCATATTCAATGCAAGTGGTAGGCAATGACAGGATAAGTTCTCATGTCTTGATCTTGCTCTTATTTGTAGACACTGACACATTTCCCCTGAAATTTAAGAAAGTAGGACTGACACCAATATGAATGTCCTCAAATCTTTTGCTCCTATCTCTTGCTCTCTGTGACTGTTCTTTTCAGATTCCCCCTCCAGAAAGATTGTTCTTGTCTTCTTATCGGTTTGCCTAAGCCAGCAGAGTCATCTATGTAGCCCTTCATCTTTACGTCACATTTGTTTACTGTCCAGTGGTGCCTTTGGAAGAGCAGGCACTTTCTTTGATCTATCTGAAGCATGTATGAAATGACAGACCATTAATGCCCTTCCAAAATTAATGCCCTTCCGCTGGAAGAGGCGAGGACATAAGATAGATTGTATGTGAACCAAAATATATGATCAAGAAAGAGCAAAGAGACAGAGGCACTTTCCCACAAGGAGAAAGCTGGTGAGGTTACAGTCAAAAGATGGTAACATATATTCCATCATGGAGTGACAACCTAGGGTTGAATACTCCTAGGGAGAGTAGGAATACGCATCGTGGGGTCATGACCAGCCCACCCTTCCTTTATTGTTAAGATGGGAGGATTTATGTATTCATTTCTAATTCTGTAGTTCTTGAGACCAATACCAAGAGGTCAGGGTACAACACTGACATTTAAAACAAAGACAGCACCTCTTCCACATGCTGTGCTACCTAGACTAGGTACCTGCGCACAGACTGTGCTACCTAGTAGGCAGCACAAAGAAATAGTGACACATAATAAGGAGACAAATCGGGGGCAAAGTAAGAGCGAAGCCAGGGGCACTAGAACAGGCTTGCTGCTCAGTCACAGGCAGAGGCAAGCATCCTGACTGATGT
>JAVFHW010075404.1:0-23383 GCA_032159205.1 Eurystomus glaucurus suahelicus | reverse complement strand
GTTTAGTTTTGAAATATTTTGCAAACCTTCAGTGATTTCTTTTTTTATTTTCCTTTTTTTTTTGGTAGTTTAAATGGGCAGTTCCAGAGAGATCTGACTGAATAAATGTCCTGCCTTGGCTAGAGAAATTTCTACCTTTTTGTTGTCATTAGGAGGAGGAAATTTCTCATCATTTGTGGGGCAGGTGAATTAGAACTAAGGTTGATCAAAACCACCCTGCTTTTTAACTCCTTTTTTTTTTCAGAAAATTGCATTTTTGACTAAGTGAAAATTTCTGCCAAATATCTGCCTTCCCTTAAAAAAACCCCAAACCAAACACAACCAAACCCCGGCGAGAAATGTGAGGTAGATCCTCTTAGTCTTGTTCCTTTGGAGGAGGGGAGGGATGCATACTTCAGCAGGTTGAGGACCTTTTCTTTTCTCCTCAGGTTAAGGCAACAGCAACTCCCAGCTGCGCTGTGCCAGCCTGCACACAAACACTGAGGGAATCCTTGGGGTGCTAAGGTCGTGTTCAGCAACCCAAAGAGCCCTCCTTTGAGGCCACCACGTTGATCCACTCCTGTAAACCGCTCGCAAAGTGTCTTCTGTCTCACCATATGACTAGCCCACCAGATTCCTTTTAAGCTCCTTGGCAGAGATCTCTATTTGTTCCAGAAGGTCTCTGGTTCAGATTCTGCTGACAGCCTTTGCAGGGCCCATCACGGTTCCCTCAGTGATAATGGCTGTTACCAATGAGTGTCCCATGTGTATTTCACCGAGCAGGTTAGGAAAAGGAGGGAAATAATGCTGTGAAACTTCCCCCTCACCCTCTGCTTTTCATCAAAAAATGCTTTTCGGTGGAAATCTTCTCCCAGCTGGAGTGTCGCCTTCTGTTCAAATCCCTAAAATTAGACTGAGAATCTTCTCTCACTTAAATCCATGCTGTCTGCTTTACGGTAATTATCCTTCTGTAGCAGTGGCAAAGACATACACGTTTGCAAAATTCTTTGAAGATGAAAAGCCCTGTGCGGCTCGCCTTGGTCCTTGCGCACATCGGTAAATAGGTAGAACACATGGGAAATGCAGGAGGGTTTGAAATGCATCTCCCCACGAGCAGAAATGTTCTACCCGTGCTGTGAATCCACCTTACAAGTGACTATTTCAGGGCTTTGGCTCTGGGGAGCTGCCAGCTAGCTACCCACTCAGCCCGACTCAAAGCCTACTGAAGGCAATTAGAACCTTGCCGCTAATTACCAATGAGATCTGAAGTGTCTTGTGTTACCCGAGTCCTCCTGTCTGTAGGTCCCACCTTGGTGCACATCTCTTCCGTGTGCCCCATGCCCCTGTTCAGGAGTGGTGGTGACTCCATTGCACGTGGGGCTTCTTGTCCCTGGGCAGGCTGATCCCAATTAACGGTCCCAGCGTGCTTGTGTGAGATCAGGCAATAAATACTGCATGAATATGACATCTCTCTAATAGGACCTCGCTGTCTCCTAATCGATTTGCAGTGAGTGAGTGACACGGAATCATCCAGCCTCCATAAATCAAGGCTCATGCTCTAATTTCATACCGTTAATGGCATGTCGGGGGGCTGACTCCTGTCGGGCTGAGCGTTGCCGGCATCGTGATTTGCAGTCTCCCGATAGCCCCGTGGAGCACTCGCAAGCTCTGCAGCACGTCGGGCGTGGGCTGCCCTGTTCCTGGGCTGGCTGTACTCTTCGCACCCCCACGAGTGAGGGCTCTCTCATTTGGAGGGCTTCTGGTGGGTTTTTTTAAACTGTCTATTATTTGAGAGAGTTTTGTGGCTTTTTCCTCCTTTTTTCTTTCTTTCTTGGCTCGCACTTAATGAGGCAGATGGGCCTCAGGCTGGAGTGCTTCTGTTGGGATGAAGCAGTGGGTAGAGGAGGTTCATTTCTGCCCCAGATCTCCTGTTGACCAGTTCTCCCCCTTGCCAGCCCCCATTTTCTCTGCCTCCATTTCCCCCTTTCCTCTCTGTTTCTTTGGAGCCTTGGTTTTCAGGACAAGGGTTTGTTCAGTTCTTAATGCAACGTGACCACCATTTCTTCTGTGTTTTAATGATATTCCAAGGACTTTAAACGCTGTCGGGATCTGCCTGAGCTGGTGGAAAGAACTGGGATGTGGATCTGTCAGGAGCTACTCCTGCTTCTTTTACAAGCTGCCTACGTGACTTTGGAAAGATCTTAGTGCAGCTCTCTGCCTCCATTTCCCCGCCCTTGGCATAAAGGCAGCACCTCAGTCCTACACGCTGCTTTAAAACCTACAGAAGAAGGAGATTTTTGCCAGAGCCATTGGTTTTTTTCCAAACAGATGACCACATAAATGCTTAGGACCTGATCCTCATCTGTCTTGTGGGTCAATTCTTTGATGGTTAGCTTTAAACTTAAAAAATTCAACTTGGTGAACAGTGGTGCAAAGCGAAGGCCCTGGGTCATAAACTTGCCCCTAGACTAACAAACCTAACGATCCTCATGGAAAAAAAAAAAACAAAATCCACTCCAGCAGGTGGTTGGCAGAAGTTGAACTGTAGACTTCAGCACCAACCCAGACTTCTGTGAATCGTGTGCTGGAGGTGTCGTTTTGTTAACTGCCTGCGGAAGCGAGCTTTTAAAGACCGTTTCAACCAACCACTGCAGCTGAGGAGGTGACATGTTCTTTACAAGTATTTTACTTTCACCAACTGGGACTTTTATTCTCGTTATAATTCAGTGAAAATGTTGCTTTCAGAAGGTCCCATGCTGCCCAAGGAATTCGATCACCCGGTTCCTAATAAAATGAATGCAACTGGAAGGCTAAACCCTGGTGGTTGCAGTAAAAAATTAGTCTTGGTGTTTTGTTCTTTTTAGATAGCAGCCCTGCTTAACTGGAGATAGGGCTAAAAGAGCTAAGTGGGGCCCTTCGTCCAAATAAACTTGCTGTTTTCTGGTTTTAAATCATGCCTACCTTGTAATTCTGAAAAACACACAGGACTTGCTCAACAAACAGAAGGCTGGGTAGCTAGAGACTGTTTATCTTCAGAAAAAAAGATCTTGAACAACCTTCATATTAAAAAGATTTTTAAAAAATAACCTTTTTGTTAGACTTTGTATAAAAGGCAGCATTCTGGCAGATCATTAACGTGCGTTTCTAGAAAGAAAAGGGAAAAATGCACATTCTTTCTGTTATCCGACGTATTTTCCTACTTAGATTATAAAACATACTTCCTGTTTCCGAGCATGAAAAAAAGAGGGGATGATCTCTACACTTTCTTTTCCTTATACTATTATCTTTGGATCAAGCAAAGAATGTTTGTGTGGGTAAGCATGATCCTGGGAAAAGCAGGGCTGGCACAGGCAGGGGAAGGAAGATCAGTGGGGCACTGTGTAATGCCAGGCATACGAGGATGCTCCGTAGATTTATCATTTCATCTGGCTGTTGAAGAGTGTGGAAGTGCTGTCCAGCTGCTTTGGACGGGCACGTCAGGGTGTCCCCAGCCATGGCCTCGCTTGAGTAGCCATCTTCCCTCCAATTACTACCTCGGCTCTGAGAACGTGTTGATGGGATTTGAATTTTCGTGCTATTTCTGAGCATTCTCACCATGGATTTTGTGAGTGAGACAAGTGGGGGTGGGAGAACTGGGAAGTTACAGAGATGCTGACTGTGATACGATGCAAAATCTGAAATGATAGAATCATAGAATGTGTTGGCTTGGAAGGGACCTTCAAAGGTCATCTAGTCCAACCTCCAATCATATCTAGGTTCCACTTTGTTGTAGGCATTTCCAAATAAGCTGCTGGACTCCTTGTAGTCTAAGCCACTTCTGTGCCTGTTCCAGGTTTATGTTACGTCTCCTTTGAAAGAGGACATGGTAGTATGTTACTGAGGTGCTTTTTTCATAGGTATCCTCTCCACACAAGAGTGAATTTATACGATTTAACTCAATTAAATGAGTCTTACGTGTTACAACTAGACAGGTGTAATTTCTTTTCATGTGCATTACTAGAAGATCCATAGGAGTCCTGCTGGAAGAACAGATTCCATGAGAAGATTTACATTAGTGTAATTATTAAGCATCATCCATTGGCTTATGCTAAAATAGATTTTCCATGTATAAAGTTACTACTGGTTAGGTTTGTAAAACAGTTAGATTTTTAAGTGCCGATTTTGGTGTCATTTGGAAAACTGCATTCTACACTGAAAATCTACTGAATATTTAGTCCCTAAGTGAGTACAGTTTGGAAGCACAGACTTTCAAAACAAATGAGCTTTATAAGAAAAAAGGAAACTCGTAAGAGAACCTGAGTTGTTTATTAGAAGGTGATCTCCTGCAGTGACCAGAAATTCGTGTCTAGCACGAGGAGGTGCCGGAAGCTGCTGCTGCTGGAGCAGAAGAGGCTGGAGGTACAGAGCTGGTCATGGTCGGGGAATGTAATCAATTTTTGGTGTAATTGTTTAAGTTTAGAAGAAGCAAGTTTGTCAAAACCTAAAGTTTAGTTGCAAACAGGTCAGGGACTAAAAACTTTTT
Source organism: Eurystomus glaucurus suahelicus (assembly GCA_032159205.1). Taxonomy (NCBI): domain Eukaryota; kingdom Metazoa; phylum Chordata; class Aves; order Coraciiformes; family Coraciidae; genus Eurystomus; species Eurystomus glaucurus. The sequence goes on along the minus strand of JAVFHW010075404.1, from coordinate 18,882 downwards.
TAACGGTAGATTTCAATGCAAAAACAATGGCAAAAACCCAGGTTCATTTTGGATTTGGTATAAGCCTATTAATGTCTTTCAAGCTCAATTAGACTGTTTACTGCAAATAAAACTTTCTTAAAATTAATGAAAACAATGCTTTTCCCCTCTCAGACTAGTAGGAATTTCCAGCCCTAATCTGCTTCTTTCAGCTGTAGAATTAGGTGCTTAGGGAAAAAAAATAAAATAAAATTCCATTGTCCTGTGCAGGAGACGTTTTCAAGGTGTGGTTGTCAGGGGTCCTGGTTGAGGCCTGCAGCTTCTGAATCTTTTAAACAACTTTCATAAAGGGATCCATGTGAATATATTACATACTGCTAAATTATCAGCAGAACCCCTCTAGCTTCATACCACTGTAAGAACGATCAGAATCTTTCCCTCCCTGTTTGCGAGTGTTAATGTTCTTCCACTACCTTTCAACCTCAAGCTTATGACCTCTGAACACAAGCTAGAAATTAATGATTTTGGGGTTTTTTTTTTAGCCAGTGCCTGCATTTCTTCAAGTCACTTATCATGTGTCACATGACAAATGAGCTACTAGAGCACTGAAACTTTTAACAATATTATTTTTCTTTTTTATTCTGTCTGAAAAATAACTTGCTGTCTCTCTTAGCCTTGGACGGAAACCTCGTGTACAGAAAACCCTTCAGGCTGTAGCTCAGTGAATTTCTGTAACTGTGCACTGGCTTCTAGGTGTGTTCTCCAGATTTTGTTGTTTGTCATCTCAAATATATGTATTTAGCTCGTGATTAAGAAGGGGATTTCCTCGGGTGTAGCCACAGTCAGCCTTTCATGAGCAGGGCAGCGGATAGTAGTGTTGTATTGTGTGATGAAGAGCTCAGTAAAAAGACTAACCATGGGGGTAACGGGTGGTGGGACTGCACCTGAATTTCTTGGGAAGAAACAATCATCTGTTGTGAAATGTGATCCCACAGAGGTCAGGAATGCCAAGTTCTCAAAGGGTCTAGAGGCAGGAGATGGAGAGACAGACACCCTGAACATCAAGGTCAGGGGAACATCTCAGCAAATGACTACCAGGACTGACAGAGCGGTTTAACAAATACTCGCTCATCCCAAAATAATGTTGGGAAAACGTTTTGCTCATCCCTGAAGGAAAATCCAAGCAGCTTCCTTGAGGTGTGTTGGATTTGGCGAGGCTGTTTGAAGAGAGTGTGACTCCCCCACAAAAATATATGGGACTCTTAATGGCCGAGGTAAAAGATGGCAGGCAAGCAGCAGCAGGGGCGTACGAGGTTCATTCCAGTGCCTGTGTCTACTGACAGAAGTCAGGTCTTGCAGAACCCTGCAGTGCTGGTCTCCAGTAGAGTTTACATCATGGACCATCTCGGTCCATCTCCAGATAAAGTAGCTGCAGACCTAGTGCTGGCTGCTCAACTGTGGCTGCGGGTGGGAGCCTTTGAGGCATTAGTTTGAGGAGAGCATGAACCGTGTGGTCGTTGAAGAACTTCCAAACCTTTTCGTGGGTGTGGACACTGGACCTGTCATGCTGGTGAAACTTTCTGCTGGTTAACAGTGTTCTGCCTTCTTTCCCTGCACTTGCACTTGGCTGCGATCACCGGGTTCTGTTTGGCAGCTGCTGCGTGTCACCCGAGGGGCAGCTGGACTCTGCTTGAGCCTAGACCTTCCCCTGGGTGCTGGTTCTGAAACACTTTGTGACTCTGTCAGGGATTAAAAAAAAAAGATTGATGTTATTTTAATGGAAAATCTGGGAGCTAAGATTTTTTTATTTATTTATTTTTTTTCAAAGGGAAAAATTTCACTGTAGGCGAACGTGTTCCAGGCAGTCCAGTTTGACATATCTTAAAGGGAATCAGTTATCAGCAAGGCAGGTGTTTTTCAGTGTGTTTCAGTCTTGGTCCCTGAAAATCATTACTCATGACTGGAAATCTTGTTCCTGTGTATTAAATTTTCCTTCCCCCCTCCTTCCCCCTCCCCTCAATTTTTGAAGCTAAGCAGCCAAATGTTGGGAATTACTGGTCTCTTGGAGACACAGAAGATTTTCAAATGGTTTTCATGTTTTTTGGAACAGTTTAAATTTGGCTGATCTCTTTTAGCAGGAATTCTTGGATTCTTTTGCCCCCCCCCCACCCCCCCTTTCTCTTTGCAGTTATGAAAAACAGGTTTGCTGCCTTGGGGGAAGGGAGCAGGATGAGGAAAGCGAGACTGGGAAGCAGAAGATGAATTTATTCTGACTTTATCTTTATTTCATTCTCCCAAGTTAAATTCTACACTGTTTCACTGAGGCCAGCTGGTTTTAATAATTTCAAGAGAACACTATTTATTAAGTGTCTGTTTCAGGCAGTGTCAAATCCTTCAGCTCCTTCTCTATTCTCCATTGTAAGCAAGAACATCAGTAGCCCAGGTGGGCTTTGAATAGCTTCAGAAAGTAGGTAGGTGAGAATCTATTTATTACTTACTGTAGATCTCAGTAGACAGAGACTCCAATTAAGGCAGGAAGCTGACATACTTAGCCAAGCCTTTCCAAGCAGAGGATGCAAAATGAGAGAATAAAAAATTAAATAAAATAACCCCAACTTCTCTGCATTTCTCTTATACAGTCTGGAACCACAATTCCTCTGTGTTTTTCTTCTCATTCTCTCTTCTCTGCACGTATGAATGCAGAAAGCAGTGAGGAAGCTTGTTTTGTTAAGCTTCACCAAAGCGTAGGTGATACCAAGTCGTGTAGAAGTCCACGATCCAGTGGATAACCTTCAAATTCATTTGCTGTAGGACTTTATCCCCCTTTGTCCTTGTGTCTGAAGTAATTAAATGTATACTACTGAAACTGGTACAATTGACACCATTGTAACATAACATCAAAATCAGATTTACAGCGTCTCAATTTTACGTTGAATAACTTTTTGTATTCTTATTTAGTCAATATTTGTATTCAAATCCACAAAAAGAAACCTAAAATATTTAAAGCGGTAATTTATTTATTGTAGTAACAAATGTGCAGGTCATAAATATACTGAATAGCATGAGGAAAGTAAAAAAAAAAAGTAAAAATTGGTTGATTTTGCGTGCCTCTCCTGACACCTGATCCAGAGACAACAGAATCTACTGCATCTCTGATATGTCCTGCTTCATTCTGAAGAACCCTAACTCAGTAATAAGAGTATCAGCCCAAGGTAGTTTCTGTAATCTCATTTAAAACAACTTGATTGGTAGAAGTAAGCTTCTGTTAAAATATATTATTGTTTTGTTTAAGAGCAGATCAAATTGGAATTTCAACATTTAGCATATCTGCCTTCACTCCAGGACAGTTAGATATAGGAGGAATATTTTCTTTCATGCTCAATTTCTATAGAAACTGATTTTTCTCTAGCATCCCAACCTCTCTTAAATTGCTTTGAAAACAAAGCAGGAAAAAAAGCAGAGGAGAAAACCCCACCCATCATCAAAATTTCAAACTCTGGGTGCTTTCCAGCAAACTGTTCTGAACGAAAGCAGTGTCCTGTCTTCTCGTTAACACTGGCTCTAACGAGGATAAATCAGTGCCTCATCGTTAGCACTTCCGTAGCAGCTCAGGAGGAATTTGTTGCAGCACAAAATGCAGATGCTGGGACTTGAGGAGGAAGCAAACTCTGCATGTTGATTGTACTCTACTTTTTGATTCTCTTTTCCTGGAAAACTCATAAGAATCCAAATTATGTGCATTAAGCCCTAATCTTGGCCAACAGTGCAATACAAGATGGGATATATGTCTTCCTCCTACCTCTCTCCAGCTCCTCCAAAAAAGCTATTTCTTCAATTAAAAATAAATTAAAAGATGTCGCATTAAAAGTTTTCTTGCAATGCCTGCCCAGACCTACATTTTGGTGGTATCTTTCTGCATGTGTTGTTCAGACATAAATCTTTTATTTTGAAGATAAATCCTTGATTCAGGGTTTGAATGTTTTCCCAAGCTTTGCTTAAAATTCAGCTCCAAATTGTCTGCCATTGGCACTCTGCTTCCCTCTGTGAAATAAATACATAAAAATAAAGCTGTAGAAAGACCGGCATAAAATAAAGGAATAATTTTCAAACACTCCCAGAATGACTCAAGGGCTGAGGAAAATGAATGCTGGTGGGTTTGGGGGTTTTTTTTGGAGGCATTTAGGTAACTTTTGATACTTCAAATGGGTGTTGATAATATTAGGGATAACTATCTTTAAAAATAGATTGGAGACGATTTTTTAATTGGCGTAGAGATTAACGGCACTTGAGCTACAGCCACTGGGTTTATACGCCAGCCACTTGGCTTTCCAGAATCAGGTGTAATCTGATTTTCAGGAATTTAAAGTACTCGTAACTCCCAGCAACTTCTGTAAGAGTTGAAAATGAGCCCAACAATTCTTACTGGAAAGCCTCCCTCTGACAGATCCCCAGCTGGTATCCGTTTGAGCATCGTCTACAAGCTGAGAATCTCTTGGAGCCTCTCTATAAGGGCCTAACATTTTTATGCAGCTTACTCTTTTTTTTTTTTCTGTGTGTGTGTGTTAAGGGAGAGCTGGTGTAGTCCAGAAACAACAATATATAAATTATTGAAACACATCAGCATGTTAAGAGGACTTCATTGTTCACACACATCTCCTCCACTTGACATTTCTCCAACCTTGTGTCATTCCATAGCATATCCTCTTCGTATTAATAGCAATTTATCATTAATCCATTTGAATAATACTTTTTTTTTTTCCAACGGAAAGAGACAGAAAACATCTGCATATTGAGTAATATTAGCTACAGTTTGTGTCTCAAGTGAGACTAACTGACAACCCTCATTTATTATGACTGTGTAGGCTTAATTGGGTTGACGTAGGATTTGGACTTTGTGAAAGGAGGAACAGTTTGGAGATCTTTTTAGAAAAAACCCCACTTTTAGAAAGGGAAAGAGTTGGGAGAGGAGCGAAGGAGGGGGAAATAAACAAATAAATATGTAAAATAATGATGCTGAGATGTTCTGTTCCAGCCCAAACATTTAGGAGGTGTTTTAATAACGATGCTTAAATGAGAGATTAGTTATTAAGCCATATGGTTTGTATTACAGCTCTCATCTTTTGTTTCCTGCTTACGCTGTCAAGCATTAATGTGATTGTTTTGATTCTTAATGTCTTAATGCATCATTCCTCCCGATGCATTAGGCTAATAACTTTGGTCCTCTTAAGGGCAGTGTCGCCATTCATTACTCTTCCTGTTTTGGCTGACCATAGAAGTTTCAATGAGGGACTCAGAAAAATACCTACACGTTCCTTCCAACATTTACGAAGCCAGCACGTTGAGATCACGGAGGAAATCTGAAGTGCATTAAAGGCTGCTGACTTCCACTCTGCTGCTGACATGCGCCTAATGCCTCCGCTGGCCCCCCCGGGCAGTTTTACAAGCTCTTCTGTTATAAGTGAGTGTGATTTGAGCTTGTTGACTTAACTCCGGACTAGTTTTCTGGTAGTTCTTTGTAAAACTTGAGAAAAAAATACGTTACATTGACTGTAATTTCTTACGGTTTGGGCAAGCGGCTGCATCTGTGTAGATGCAGTGCGTGGGTTTGTATCAAAAGATGTCTTGTGGGTGAAGCACAGTCACAACGACCCCCCACTACGAGCTGATTCTGGTTTGCTCTTCCAGTGCTGCCATCATTGAGAACTCTGAAGCCAATGTGCTCGATTAAGCTTGGTTTTAAAGAGCATTTACAAAGCTTTGCTCTCAAGTGTTTTCGCCAGGTGAGAGCTGGGATTTCCAGTGGAATGTTCACCCTGAAGCTGGTAACAGTCCATATTGGTTCCCTTCAGTGTATTCCGGCAGAGTAAACTGGGGGCTTTGGAGCCCGTTTCTTAAGGAAGAGTTTATTTTTTTTGGTATTCTAATGAATTAAAGCCGTAATGAAACAGGTAGCTTTATTTTGCAGGGTCTGCTGTGAAGGCTTGACTTTGAAATGATAAAGTTTCGGTAAATGGTAAAAATTCAGATTATATTATTAAGTTTGAATGCCTGTATATAGGTGTACATAGACAGAACATAGATACATATATATTTCATTATCTGCCTTTACCTCTCAACAGCTCAAATGTTTTGTCCTCCTTGTCTGATGCCCAGACTGTGATTTGCTTGAGCGTGAATCATCAACTGTCCTTAGTAGTTGGGATTTTAAAAAATCCACTGCGTCTTCTTCAGGGGCATTTTGACTGGCATATTTTTCTAATGGGGTTATTCACATTCTTTCTCTCTGTAACCTATCCTGCAATTCCAAATGGTGATAACCTCGTGTAATGTGAGCCGTGGTTCAGCCGATGTTGTGTCGCAGAAATGATGCGGTGAATCGCATGTAAAATCTGTAAATCACTTAGGGATCCAGCGGGATGAAAAGTGGCGCATCCCTGTGAGATTATTGTCATTCTGTGGTCACCTCAATTTATACAGCAGAAACAGCAAATGCAGCAAGGTGGAAGGAGGATGAAAGGTGTGACGAGCTGTTCACAACATTAAAATGACCAGTGTCCGCTGGGGAGTCTGTCATATATTCAACATGTCACTGCAACACTTGCGTGATGGGATTGCGTTGGAGAAAGTGTCAATATGAAAGACAAGTGATGTAAGTACAGGATATACCCAGTAGTATTGTCACACAGCCCAAAATTGAAGTACACAACAGTTTGTGTGATAGAAAGAGCCAGGATAGGAGCTTTAGGGAGGCGTAGCAGGTATGCAGGAGAAATGTTGAGCCTGGGTTTGGGTGTTTTGGGGGTGAGAGGTGTTGAGGGGTTTTTTGCTTTTCTTTTTTCTCCCCACAGAATGCTTCTAGTGTATCCATAAGGAAATTGCATGTGTTAGATGTAGGAATGCAACAGACTTAACCGGAACCGAAGCTGAAGTGTTCAACCTGTTGAACAGAAGGTGAACCTTGGGCAGATAATACAACGTGTTGTTGGGCCCAACAGTTGTGTCTGCTCAATTCAAAGGGAAGCTGGTTCCTGTATTTTCGTAGAATCGTAGAATCCTTTAGGTTGGAAAAGACCTTTCAGATCATCCAGTCCAACCATAACCCTACTCTACCAAGCCCACTGCTAAATGATGTCCCTCAGCACCACATCTACACGGCTTTTAAGCTGTTTTTCCTTTTCAGCATTGATACAGCTTGCTTGGCAGAACAATATTCTCTTATACAGGGGCAGTGGAGGTGAAAATGCTTGGAAAATGGAGAAATATAGAACACAGTGAGTACAGAGCGCTGCCTCTCTCCCCTTGAGCCTGACTTACAGCCCAGCATTCCTCTCCCAGCGAATGATGTTTCTGTTGATCAGGTCCTAAGCACAGTTATTTGAAATCTGTGGAACAAAAAAAAAGAAAAAATTGTTTCACCACAAGTGAAAAAGTCTCTCCTTGCTATTATTTTTGTTCCCTTAATGGAAGTAATTCTTCAGATCCTAATATGGTACAAAAGCGGTGCTCCTGTGATCTCCAAAGCAGAGAAAGGTAGATAGGAAGGTATCTACTGGGCAGGATTCACTTGGAATCTCTTCAGGCTGCTCCCTATGCAGGAGGAGGAGGGGAAGATAGGATTCAAGACAGGAGAGGGTTAAGACAGCCCTAGAAGCACGAGCTGAAGTGATAGTTTTCCAGTTGGGGATAAGGGCTTGATCTTCTCACCAGCCATCTTCGCACAGTTCATCAGTTCTGCGGAGCGTGTCATTTCCCTAAAGCTCTGCACTCCTTTTCACCCACAAAATTGAATCTTGCACAGGTGTGGGCAGCATGTGTAGGATTAAAGGCTTGTTTCCCCTAAAATCTAGACCTGTCTGTTTAAATGAGCCCCTTCATCCTGTGAGTCCTTGCTGCGTGTGAGAGTTTGAGATAGTTTGCTCAAGACAATAGCATTAAGTCATCTCCCACACTGACGCTACATGGCTGAGACCCTGGAGAGGAACGCTTCAGACTCTAGCGGCTGCCGAATTAAACAATGAGGAATATATGCCAGCTCTTTCCATTTGCTTATTAATAGGTTCTGTGTCTCCCGCTCCGAGGGGATTGTCCTTTCTTTTGAATTGCTAGCAGGGAAGCATTCAAGCATTCAGTCCCTGTAAATGGAGAAAAATGGAGAAGGCAAGAAAAACGTTTCGGAAAAGATTAGATCGTCTCTTCCAAAATGTAAGACGAGGACCTGACTTTGCAGAAACACCCATACTCTGGTTTCCAGCAACTCGGTTCAAAGTACTTGGGGTTTTTGAAAATCGAGCACTGGCCAACTGTAAATCCTGTAATTTCCCCATACCCCAGTACCGCAGCAATTGCTTGAGCTAGAAGATGATTCCAAACCTGGGCGTTCGTGGGACAGCACACTGTGAAATCCCTGCAATGCAATAGTCAGGTCAGCAGGACCTACTGAATGAAGACAGGACTGGAGAGCTAAGTGTTTTATCCTCTTCCTGGTTTTTTAGTGCTTTGTGAATAAGGTTCACATTCCTTGTGGCTGGTGTTGGTGAGTACCTACATGAGTTTTGAGCTCCTCATTCACTTCAAATCCTTGGTTTTCAGTAAATCCTTTAGGTAGTTTTGAAAATCTGAGCTTTGTGATGGTTGTCTCCCCAGAAATTCCTGGTGGTTTAACAAACAATTGTATGTTCATGTTAAGATCACTTCCGTTTCAGGGTGTAAAGGGCTTAGTTCTGTCAATCTTAAACCTCTTCTAATAGCGTTACAGGATAATTGAGGTTGGAAGGGGTGTCTGGAGGTCATCTCCCCCACTCAAAGCAGGGCCACTTGAAAGTTAGATCATGTTGTTCCCAGCCTATAAACAGGTTTATACCAAATGAAAATAAAGGAGGCACAATCCGAGATAAAACACAGCATAAAAATTTGGAAATGCATATGTGTTCCTTTTTCAATAGAGATTTCAGAGGTTAAATTCCATTGGCTCTCAATGTCTTTTTTTTTTACCCCGATTTTTGGAAGCATCTAGACACCTAAATAATAACTTGACCATTTTGGAGCCCCCAAATTCATTTTCTTTGTGAAATGGAGCACAGGCTCCCAGTCCACACACAGACATTATTCCTGCATTGATCAGGTAATTTCCTTACGTTAAATTGTTGAAATTCTTCACACGAGCATGGCCACAAGGCTCTAGATTATTGTTCTAAATGATTAGACAAATAGATAAACTTCCAGGCGATGTTAGTTATAGGGGAAAACCAGCGGTTTTAAATCTTGAGTGAAACTGGTAAGCGATGCTGTGGCAAGTGCAGGGCTGGCTTCATAGCGTTGCGATGCGTTCTTGCACAATAATCTCTTGAGCAAACGTGTGTAAGAAACCCTGTGCAGGTGTAGCAGCTATTTACTCTGGCCTGGTGTAAACGGCAGCAGGGTCATGCGTGGAATTAAGATCCAAATATTGGAAATGAAGTTTTTATGAATGGGTGGTGTGGTCTGCACGGAGCACTCAGACATCAGCGTGGCTTTTCTGTGCTCTCCTGTGCCACTTGGTACCAGGCGGTGGTCCACAGCTTCTGTTTGCTGTGTTGGGCATCGCTGGGCTGGGTGAATACCAAGTGGACAAACCATTCATATTGTTCTTGATATTGCGTTGGTAAAATAGTGACATCTAACAAAACAATCCAGTGAGTTAATTAAGGAAGAATTGTCTGTGATTCCATCTTACCTTTTATTTCCACCCCCACCTCGTGAAAGTCTATGCAGTGGAGCTGCCTCTTGCCCCTTGTGCCAGAATGATTAATGGTGGGACCACAATGAGGTCAATTAGCTGGGGTCGGCTTGAAGCTGAAAGGTGGAGTGTGTTTCTTTATTGAACGCTGCATTCACACTCCAAACCGTGACCTGGACTACAGTGATTTATTACAGGGGCAGTGTTTTGATCACTTACCTTCAGTACCTTACCTTGCCTTCAGAAATCAGGTTTTCACTGTCAATTAAAATCTAGGAAAAAAAAAAAAAGATCCATTCAACATCCGAAGTGTGAACCCCAAGAAAAGGATGGAGGAGCCTGATGATGGTTTTCAAAACTGTCTTTGTAAGTAACAAAGAAATTAGGTTGCATTCTGTCTCTGCAAGGAAAAAATTCATACGTAGCTCAACTTTTACAGCCTTTTTCCTAACAGAGGAACCAAATCTGTCCTAACAAATTTTGCAGAAGTGCTAAGGAAAAACCTCTGCACCTAAGGATGCGTGGTGGAAGAGGCAGGAGAACAACCTCCTATTATTTTTGAAGGGTGAAAAAATTCTCATAAGGTATTTATTAATGAATCATGTTTAGCAGTTATGAGGCATCTTTCAACAGAGGATGTTGAACTGTGCTACGTACGGTAATGAAGCCCCTTGATGATGTGGGGGTGAAACAAATCACTGCTTGTGGCAGTGGTCAAACTAAGGTATAGGGAGACTATCTGTTAGGTTGGGGGTTTTTTTGATGCTGAAAGTTGCTGAGCCCCCAGGTTGCCTTGACTAGAAGCTCTTTGTGACTTGGACTTGCAGGACTAGTCCAAAAGTATGAATTGTTGGAAGTTTTTTCATCGTCATAATGAATCCTATCTTCCGCTTGGTCCTTTTAATCTCATTGGCCGCAAAGCACTTCACACAGGAGGTCAGGAATATCGGTTCTTTTCAGAAAAGAGGAATTGATGCGCCAGGCAGAAGGTTTGGGGGTTTGTCTGGGTTTTTTTGGGGGGTGGGTTTTTTCGTTTGCTTGTTTTTTAGTGTCGACTTCCACTTCTGTTTGCTTAAGATTCTCCAAGCACTTGTTCTCTTAGAGCTCAAATATATTATATTTCAAAGTGTCCTTTATGCAAACACTGGAGCAATCACTAAGTAGCAAATTGTCAGGAAGGACTAGCAAGAGGAAAAACATGGTTAGCTGGATGGAAGGGGGAGAATGGAGGGAAAGAGCTTTTTGATTGCCTGAAAATGCCGCATTTTGCACAGTTTATTCTCCCCCCCCCCCTTTCCCCTCAGTTTGAAGAACATTTCAGTCTCATGAATTTCATCCCATATATATATGATATATATGTGATATATATATAAAATAACTGTGAACAAAAATCTACTGGCCGATGTTTTGAAAGCGCTTATTTAACATCATGACTACAGCTTAAATGATTTCTAAAATCGAGATTCTGTTATGTCAGCCCCTGTATGCAAAAGAAGAGAGTCCCATATACGAGTGGCTTTCAGTCAGAGGATGGAGCTTTCTGGTGTGCAGAAAGGAAATATCCTGTTATTTTTACCCTTGAAATCCTCTCTGGTGGAGGCTGCGAGGTAAAATCACACAGTGAGGAAGCTGGACTAGTCTAAAATATCCAGGTGACCGATAGTAGATGGGGGGGCTCAGTCAGGGCCTCTTTTGCTGGACCACAGAACATCTTGGAATTGTGGCCAAGCAGAAAGCACAGAATTTAATGGTGGTCTAGACAGACACCTGCTTTGTAAAGATCATGAAAAGCCTTGTGTAACAGTGTAGAATATGTTTTGATAATACCTTCCAGAACGTTTTTGGTCTGTTGCTGTGTTCCTCTCATCCCCTCCTAGCCCCTGCCCAGCCGTGATGATTAGAGACAGACGATACCTGTTGGATAATCAGGTCCATCCCTCCCACTGCTCAAGCATGACTCCCAGCAGATTATTTTTCCAATGCATCATCCGGAGAGTTTTTAAATGACTCTTCTAATAACTGGCTCTCGTGAGGTGGACAGCATGTAATCTGTAACCTGTATCTTCATGACATTTAATTGTGAATTATTTCCTCCTCTAGACTTCTCTTAGGCTTTTGTTTCTATTGCAGAATTTAAAATATGAGCATTTTAAAAAAGAAAGCATATTTAAAACTTCACCTTTCCACATAGATTTTGCAGTAATTTCTGTAGCACCCCGTTTTATTCCTAAAGACTACTATTGACTCAGGGCCTATTAATTTTTATAAGACTTTCTCCACGAGGCTTTGTGAAGGAGAGACATATATTTAGTCCCTGGCCTGGTAAATTTTAATGACAATTTTTGCATGCTTGACTTAATTCCTATTTTTCACGTCCCAGTCATGCCTATCCCTCACCTTGTTCTTTTAAGGCTTGATTCTTGTCTTTTGAGGCTGATCCAATAACACACATAAGCATCTAACTAATCCCACAGATGTTAACAGAGAGGATTTGTCCAAGGCAAGTTAGTCCCCAAATCTCACTGGCTTCCAGTGGGAGTTGATTCCAAGCTGCCCTCTTTGCCTTTCATGTCAGTAGTATTCTGACACGATGACTAAAAGAGCTATAAAACTGAGGATGAGAAAGAGATCTCGCAGTGCTAGTTGAAACCTTCTGGAGTCCTGTATGAAATCCTACAGGTTGGATGTGAAATACTGTAAAAGGAAATATTTTTCCACTACTTTCTGTACAGACAAAAATATAACAAAAAGATAATTATTTTTTTTTTTCTCATGCTCACTAAAACCAGTCCTACCTCCCTGAAGTTAATGATGCTTAAACACAAGTTGCTGTTCTGGAATGGGGCCACCACGCTCAGCATCTTTCAAGATCTCCCTGTCAATGGCAGTCTGATCGCCAAAGGGGTTTCAGCTGTTTGGAAGAGATGTGACAGCTCATACATAACAAAATACCTGCACTGTGAGTATGTTTGAACTTACGGGAGAGCCTCCCATCTAGAGCTGATTGAATGGTATCGCTTCCAGCCCTGACTTAGAATAAGCCGAGCACAGCCATATATTGTAGCAGCAGAATTAGGTTTTCTTTGGTCTGTAAGATGTTGTCTTTGTAATTAGCACATGCAAAGAATGACTTTTCATGAGTTGCAACCTATCTGTGAAAGAAAATCTTTTAATGAGCTGGTTTATTAGACAGAAGCTTCACTTTGGGGGAGGAGGAGTTGTGAGGGAAGTTGGTTGCTCCGTACGTGGCATTTGGGTCTTCCCACGTACAACCAGTAGCTGCGTGACCCGCAGCCTCTACTTCTTGATGTGCGCTTTAATAACGGTTAAACACGCCTCAGCAGTGCCTTATGGCAACGGGCTTCACTATGGCTCTAAGTTCATATTGAGAATGTGCCCGGTGTGCTTAACGTGGAACTTGGAGAAGCAGGATCTAGTCACAAATGGATCTAAAAGACAACGAATGCTGTTAGATGTGCTCTTTGTCTCAGAGGTGACATGCAACAGCTATAAAAGCTACAGGTATCTTCATCGAGCCAAATGCCTTTGGCTCGACCAATTTCCAGGCAGGGCCGTTCTCCCACTGGGAGCTGGAAAACCTGAGGTAGCTTAGCTAAGCTACTCCCTAGACCATTGGTTTAGAGCCGGGAATCTTGAATTCCAGGTTTGGTTCTATAACCAATTTCCTCCTGACTCTGGGAAAGTTATTTTCTTCTCCGTATTTCATTCACCTCTCTTGCCATTTGTTTATTTCTTGCGGCCTGACCTGATGTTACCCCAGCAGAATAACTGCAGTGGAAGAGCAAATTCCTGATAGGGTGTTAGGGTGGAGTTGAAGGAAAGCTCAAGTTGCCTTCATCCTCTGGTGTTATTTTAAGTAGTAAGACACAACCCTGGGGTTCCAGATAGTCTGCTGTAATTTTTCTGCAAAGAAAACTACTAGTTTCGATTTCCAAAGAGTGTTCAGCAGGTTCCAAGCCAAAATTTCCAATTATTAACCCATTGTTCTCCATTGTAGCAAAGACTAGTGGAGAGAAGGCCACTGAAACACTTGTATGTTCTCTGGACCTGACCCTCCGTGGTTTCCCCATGGGAATATTTACTTGGAAATTGTAAACAGCAACAGTTCACGTGGTTATACGTTGTTACTTCTTACGGTATTAGGAATTCAAACAACATCCTGCTGTTGGAAATAACAAAAAGGAGCCCGAACAGTAAATAATACCGTAATGAATTTTCCATTTTTTTTTTTTACTTTCCTCTAGAATGTCATTGAGGATTGTATCCAAACCATTGAATTCCATAGGATAGCCCCATGCTTGAAATAACCCATGGAAATGATCTAATTCAAATCCTGTAGTTTGTGGAGATCTATTTATATAGGTCCCTTTTGGGTTTCTCCCCAGTAATCACTATAAAACATCCCCTAAAGGACACATGAATATATATAACCCTTAGCAGGAGCAGAAAACTAAAAATAGAGTAATGAACCAGATTTTCAGCAAATACAAATGGTTTTAAACTCTCTTGAAGACAAATAAACCAGCTGAAGATCTGCTTCTCGGCTCATGAAAAACGTGTTCTCCCTCTTGCGCAGATAAATGTTGTTTCTGCATTGCTGCAAAAGAATTTTGGGTTTATTCCTTGTTTTCTGAACAGGCTCGGTGTGCCAATGAGCGTGTCTTCTGCCTTTGTCTGTGTGGGCATAGAAGCATCCTTAGGATAGCTCCTAACAATCCCTGCACATATATAGGGGTCTTGTTTTAATATTTAATGGCTAATTGGTGTGATGATCAAGGGACAGACGAGGGAGCACTCTGACATCTGATCTCTTGAACTGATTACACGCACTTTGCACTACATGTTGTTATCGTGGTCAGGCTAATTTCCTTCACTGAGTGCTGATTTCGTTCTGTGGAGAAATCTCAATTTGGGGCTTGTGAAGAGATACTTTCCGTTGTGGGGAAAGGATGCCGGTGTGCGTTGGGCTCCTGGTATTGACCGGGCTTTCCGACAAAAGCAGGGTAAATTCTGTTGGATGAATGAAATAAAAGATTATTCCATGCCTGTGCTCTCTCTGTGTTGAGGCTTCTTCTGTATTCACTCCCTCTGTGATTTTATTCATTCCCTTTCTCCCTCTATTAGCTTTCTCCTTCTATTTTTCAGCAGAAATTTTAGATTTCAAAGCTCCTTTCAGTCTTAAAGAACAAAATAATTCCATACCCCAATGCAAACTGCTAATCCTAACATGAGAAGAATGTTTTCTTCCTTTCATTATGCTGTTGATGATGATGATTATTATTATTATTTGGGAGAAGGTGGTGAAAAAGAGAGAATTTGTCATTACTGTATAATTTAAAATTGCACAGCCTACAGCCCACAAAACAGAGCATGTAATTACACACTTACTAGAGGTAACAGCAGTGCTGATAATTATTCTTTACACAGGAGAATCTCGCTGATATCCCAGAGTCGGAAAGTGGGAACTACAATATCTTTAATACCATCCTTAGAGACCCTCATAAGCAGAGGAGAAGTATGAGGAGGCACACAGGGTCCAGAGCAATATCTTCATCGCGCCAGAATGTCAGGGGCTTTACTACAGCAGAAATCAATAGATTCAAGTACGTTTTTTTTTTTTTTAGGTACAATATTTTATTTTTTTTTTTTATGACCCTACCTAGAGAAAGTACAGCAAAAGCAGAGGAACAGCTACGGTATGAAACAAACATTTTGAATGGAAGCCATGGCGGTGTAGAAGAATAAAGAGCTACGATTTATTCATTCATTCATTTATTTTTAAGACATGTTCTACTGCAAGAATGTGTTAACCATTGCTGGGCTGTAGCCCTAAAATTTCTGTGGCATTTAATACCTAATTATTTCGCTACCCATTTTTTTGGTTTATATTTCTCTCTAGCTGTTCTCGCTCAGCCTCCTTTTAAACATTTCCCCCCCCCCTTTGCTTTATATAGTTACAATAATTCAGATTTCATCTTAGCTTTGGCATTTCTCTTGGCGATTCTTAGTCTGAGCTAGAAAACAATCTAATGGAGAATTTTCCCCATTCCACAATTTTTTAGTGGTTCATTTAAATCAGAGTGTGATTTATGGGCCAAATATTGTTCCCTTTATTTACGCTTAGTGGTATTTTATTTTGCAAGTAATTGATTTGATTTTTACGGAATTAAAAAAGGGAATAAATCCTATGGAAGCAAACAGAGCAAAAGTTTCCCATGTTTTCCCTTTTTACTTTGCCCAGATGGTGCAAAGTGATGGGACTTTACCCGTCAGCTACAATTATTCATGGAGGGAGGTTCTAAATTAATGTGTTCTTAAACAGGGGGACGTTATAAAATAGGTGCCAACCGATTTTCTGTCTAATTTTCCTGTGCTGTTGGGTCCAATCAGCCTGATTGTCTCATTGTGCCTGTTTGAGTATCCTCTGGGTTGCTCTAACTTAAGCCATCAAGTTGGGTCTGGTGTGGCTGCCAGATGTGAATCAGGGACTCTTACCTTGCTCCTCGATGGTCTCAGACTTGCCTGATCAAATCTCTGCGTTGGTGAGAATCTGGGTCACGGTCACAGGGAGTCAACGTGAATAATAATGTACATGAAGCAGTTGGGGAGGAGTCAGGGGACATAAAGTTAATTAAAAAAAAAAAATCTATTCTTAATATCCCTAATAACAAACTTAAAATGACATCAAGATCTCGGAAGTTGGTTTGAAAGGGCGATCCGACTGTTCGCTCTTCACCTTTAGCACAGGCTGGTAGAAGTTGCCACCTCAGCGTGTGAGAGCAGGGCTGGTTTTTGTAAGGAACGTTCAATTATCCTATAGATTTCTCTTATAATGGCTCTGTATAAGAGGGAGGTAGACCGTCCATGTTCCTCTGCTTTGGGATTCTGAGGGAGCAGCAGGATGGGGCAGTGGAAGGGTCTCAATTGCTGCCATTGGAGCATTCTCAAGTCCTAGTTCCAGCTCAGGATGCTCGTGTGCCAGTGCTGGTTCACCTAACTGCTCTGTGCCTCAGGTTCTCTGGGTGAAGGTCAGTCATTTAGGTGATGTCCAGCATGAAGGGGTTAATTTTTTTTAAAAAGAGCAAAATATCAGAGAAAAGTGTCTTGAAGCAGGTCTGAATTCATGAATGGTTTAAAATAGCAAACCAACAAAGGAAACTCCGCCTTGTAGCAATCAAGACACAAATGACGCTTTAATTTTTATTTGCTCCAAATCCTTGATGTGGAGAAAAACTTAAAGCAGTTGAAAAATTTTGACACTTTATGCTTAATAAAGTAGGATAAATGGTCCTCTGGTAGCTGTAAGAGAGCAACTCATGTCTTGCAAGTTTTTAGGACTCTTCTTGAGGTTTATTAATAGTGATAGATCTGAAATGAATTGGAGTCTAGGAAGCTGGAGCAATATATATATATATTTTATATATGAGTTAAAAACCCACTGGAGTCACTCAGAAATCGTATGTTTACTTGGTAGTTGCTTATATTCCTTTGGTTTGTGATTCGCAGGACAGGTCATAGATGAGAAGGTATTGAACATGAGAGGTCTGGATTCAGCTTGTGGCTTTGGTGACCTTGAGTAAATCACTAAAGCTCTTTCAGCCTCCAATTCTCCATTTTCACAACTTAGTCATTGTATTTGCTCTAATTTTTGTATCTAAGTTATTGAAAACAGGCTCTGAGCTGCATACATGTTTAATTTACCCTGTGCCTCAACAAGGCCTAGCATAAAGGGGGAATAATTAGTAGCAGCTCACAGGTGATAATAGTAGTAATGGATTATTTTTCCCTCATCCTTCTATAGTCTTCTAAAAACACCAGCAGCTAAATTTTGATGCTTCTATTTGTTAGGCAGAGGCTAAATTATTATTAGGGCAATAATGTATCATGGAATAACCTGGGATCGGGGTGTGCGGTGTCTAGGTCAGTGCGAGTCCCTTCTTTTCCATTTGTTTAAAACACAAATGCAACTTCTAGTAACTTTTGAATGTTGCGTTTTGGTTTTGATTGGCGCAATACTTGAAAACCCTCCCAGGAGGAGGTCTGCACGGGGAAGAGTAGCAAGCATTTTTCTTTAAAAGGTTCCTCAGAAGTCATCTGGGGAGTTTGGTGAAAAATTCAAAGGGTGCTTGGGTCTGGGTTTGGTTATTAAGGTCAGAGCCGCAGTCCTCCTCTCGACGTTGTGTTCAGCTGATAATAAGGTGTCTGGTGGCACAGGAGAAGGTTGATGGTCCGCTCAGGACCGGGTGGTGGGCACGTGCCCACGAATAGGTTGCATGAAAGGTACGTTCAGTTAGATGATGGGAAGCACCGTTCCCGTTACTACGGCGTGGAACCACATCTCCTGGTGCTGGAGCAAGAGATAAAGGCCAAAGGAGTAAGTATCGTGCTGAGGGCAGGAGCTGTGGCAGGTCTTTTGTCTTTGCTGACTTCTTTGCATTTCAGAGTCAGATAAGCAGTTCCACTTTTGGTCTGTCCCTTGATATTTAGACCCTCGTCATCTTGGACTGTGTGAAACCCCCCTGCAGCTCCATGGCTAAAGCTGATCCTTTTTTCTGAGACTTCAATGGAAGTCTGGTGCCAAAAGTAAGGTGCCATTAACATATTAATGGATGCATACATCAATGGCGATAGTTGATCTGATATCTCTCTTTGCTTTTTCAGCTGGATGATATCTTTGTGTTTTGCGATTCCCATGTTATATTCCTAATTATTTTTATTTCACACTTCATAACATTTTGGTAACTAAAATGCTCTAGGGTTCAAAACTTGTCTATTACATTTTAGCCCAGAGGAAACTTTGCATCCAGTTCCAACTTCTATCCCCAAATATGAATTTATATTGGAAATTCTGATGGATCCTGCCTGGGATTGGTGCAGCTCTGATAGAATATTGTAAAACCCCGACTCTGTTACACATTGAGATGGGGTATTTTCTCCCCCCTCCTCCTTTCTTTTGTGTAAATCTGTTTTCACCACAGGAGCACATGCTGTCTCTTCTGGCTACAACACTACTTACTAATTCATCGATTCATCTTTAATGAGGCCCCCTGCCAATGTTTAAATAGCATTCGGAACAAAGAAAAAGGCAACATTTCCAAAACAGCTGCTTCTCTCCAATCTTGACATATCAGCCTTTCAGAATTTTAAGTCAATTTTTTTTTTTTTTT
>JAVFHW010075403.1:2138-15823 GCA_032159205.1 Eurystomus glaucurus suahelicus | reverse complement strand
TTTGAAGTGGTTGAAGAAAACCCAAGTTTTCTGAGCAGCAACTGTCAGGTACAATATAGGTACCAAAACCAAGATAGCTTGTGTCCAGGGAAATGTTCTAACTCAACTTAGTCTCCTTCATGTCCACTTAAGCATGTTTTTTTTCTCCAAAAACGAGCTCCTACGGCGTTAACAGTGTAGTTTATACTTGGTTGATAAAGGTTTGATGAAAACTGATATAAGTGACCTTGCTTTATTTATTAATATATTTTACTTCCTGGTTATTTGTGTGTATTTGGAATGAAATATCCTTCTCAGCTGGAATTTGAATATCAATAGAAAAATGATGCCTCAAGCTTTTAAGACTCTTTGAGAATTATTTATCTTTGAGAATCTTCAAGGTTTCTTTCCTCACTTTTTGTTTGTTATGCTACTACAAACTTATGCCTCACATTGCATATTAATCACAGATTGACTGTTTCCTGAGACTTGATATTACTCACAGCCTGTACCTTACTTTCCTGTGTCCCTCTAAAATTACTCATGTACATAAAACAGATGGGAGAAAGAACGTTTACCTAATAAAAATACATAAAGTCGCTGCATAGTTCTCTGACAGCAGGGTCATGTTCATTCTACTACAGGGGTTTTAAACTGTGATTTCTATGTTAATATATGCCTTCCAGAGGTGCTGCTGTCATTCTAAAAGTACAGAGCGTTTCAATCAGATATTTCTCTTCAGCCTTGCAGGAACATGGACTTACGGCTTAGGTGTGCAAAAGCAGTATCTTCCTCTGCTTCAGAGAAAACTTAACCTAGTGGACACTTCCTGGGATGCTTCCCACCTTGACTTTAAAGCTCAGACATTATCTTAACAATATTATCAGGGCTTGGAGCTTTTCTTGCGGAAAAAGATTAAAATAACTTCTATATATTCATATTTATATTTTTCCCTCAACAAAGCCATTTTTTAGTTTTAGAAGCTTTGTTCTTTTAAAGAAAATTCCATCGTATTTGAAATAAAGTATATAAAATCAGTTGATTTCGCAGCTGCTTAACAGTCCTGAGGGTCAGTTATAAAAAATTGACTTTTCCAGTAGCCAAGATCTCAAACAGTTTCTTTCCAAGCCTTTGAATTATTCTCTGAGCATTAATCCCTTTTAATAAAAATCTTTTTAATTGTTGGAACTACAATTTTTAAAATTTATTCACTTAAGCAAGTGGAAGGCTCCCATGGCTCCCACCAGTGCTGGTTCTTATTTTTCTTTAAGGCAAGTTTTGACACTTAAAGGGCCACTGTTTAATAAATTAGATTTTTTTATTAAATGCCTTAACAAAATGTTAAGTTTTCATAATTTTTAAACCTGCTGTTCAAAAAGAGAGGTGCTAGTGGGAAATGAGGCTGGCTTGGCACAGACCACTGACTAGTTCTGCTAGTCTGGGTGGGAACACTGACCAAACTGCCTCTCTGCCATCACAGCCTATTTAGTGGCTCTTATTCCTGAAGGAACCTTCTGGATTTCCCTCTCATCCCTCAGCTCCTGTGAGAGGTGCCCATTCTTGAAACTGTTTGGTGAAACCCAATTAAATGTCTGTGAATTAGAAATATCAGAGCTCTGCATCTGTCATCACAGTGAAACTTTTAAGTACTCACCGAACTGGTGGGTTTAACATGGACACTCCTTCCCATTCTTCTGCGAACTGCTGGATCTTTCAACAAGTACTTTAAAAACATCCTGATCATTATTTCATTTCTCTCTTCTCCCCAGACTTTCCTGAAAACTTTTATTTAACAGAGGCCCCAATATTGCCCAGTACTGCATCTTCCTGACAGTCTTGTCTGTACAAGCTCCTGGTACACATTCCTTCAGAGCTTGTCAAGTTTGAAATTAGATCTGTCCACAGTTCTAAATCATTGTGTTGGTTACCTGAATCTGCTATGATAAGTCATTTTCCTGTTGAAAACCTCAGGGTATAGTGGGATACGACTGGAATTGTATTGTCTGGAAGTTAGTGCAGCTGAGCAGAAATGACAGGATAGTATCCTATGGAAATGACATAGAATATGGAATCTATACAATAGGGAAACAAAAACAAGGTAAGTGGGCTTGAGAGCAAGGAAATGGGGAGCCGTGAAGGAGGGACCTTACAGAAGGAGGAGTGTGGGTGCGCAAGAGGAGTGGGATATGATAATCTGCCATTTCAGCGTCAATCTGTATCATAAGCCATTGTGTTTAACTGCTCAGTATCCCTAACATTATGCATCCTCTCCAACTATTGCTTCATCCAGTGTTTGTTATTAGCAGGACCAAAATTGTGTAACTATTGTACAGCTTAACACCATCAGAAATATGTGGTGCTCAACATAAATTAATCCTGAGGGTCCCGGACTACAGTATGTGATGAGAGATCTGATCTGTCTGAGGAATCCAAACCATGGATGTGAAAGAAAATAGGGACACTAAAACTATTACAAACATGAGCAGCTTTTCCAAATCTTTTGTTTTTTGTTTGATTTTTGTTTTCACCTAACAGTTTTCCTTTGAGATTTAAGTTATTTTTTGACATTCTACTCTGTGTATCTGTGTGCAGAAATATAGAAATCTTCAACTCCTTTCTTTCCCCCTTTCCCTATTGTCCTTTTGCAGCTGTAAAGCTGGAACTGGTTATTATGCAATTTATTCCTCCTTAAACACTTAAAGAAAAAGAATGTCACAGTGTCCCAAAATCATTATATTGGCTAAGTAGCGATAATAATTTTGTATGTTAATTGGAATGCTTTCTGATTTCTGTAGTACTATGTCTTTTTTTTTCTTAGCAGGCTTACCAAGGTCTCAAAGGTTAGTTTAAAAATCCCCCAAAATTTTGATGTAAGCCCTTGCTTCCAGAGGCAAGGGTTACATGCAAAACACTACACTTTGATCACAAGTTTCACAGGAACATTTGATACAGTTGTCAGTAACTAAAATCCAATGCTGATGTGGTACTGTGGTATCTCATCAAATCCCTGGATTAACTCCTTTTTGGAACTTAGTCCAGGCCCCCTTTCTGCTGATTGTCCCAGTTCTCAATCTGTTGCTGGGTCCTAATACTGCCTCTGCTTTTCACCAGATTCATCCAGCCATATCCATCACTTGAAGAGTATTGGAGCTCCCAGCAAATCCAGCTGTGGGCAGTTTGGGCTTTGGGGTTTATCTACTGATTGGCTCAAAGTTTGGTGAAGAAGTAGGAGACAGAATAAGCTTCAGCATTGTGCAAAACCAAAGAGTACCAAGACCTTTTAAGTCTAACTTTTTGGATGTCAGGTTGTAGTTCTAAGATGAAAATCCTTATAGTGATTTTACTGGTAGGTACTTAATGTTTTTTAGGGTTTTGTGTGTTTCCAAAAAAGAAATAAAATGTTTAAATTTAAACTCTGAAATGCTTCACAAAACAGATAGGGACAGGACATCTATGTTCTCTGTTTTTCTTCCTCTCTCCCATTACATCTTGCAGTTTCCTTTCTTGGTAAAAGTTACGCTGCTGTCTTACAACCTCACTGTTACGAGCATTGAGCTTTCTATTCTGTATCCCTGCACTTTTCTGTGGCAGTTTATCTTCATACAATGAAATTAGCTGTCAAACACTGTTTGGAAATGTCTAGATAAATTGTCTTCCCCCCCTTTATTGATTTAATCCATCACTACAACACAATAACCAATGTGCATATCATTTAATTATTTAATTCTAATATTTTTGATGAAATATGTATTTCAAGCCAGAGACAATGCCAAGGCGGATAACATTTGTGAAACAAAGCCAGGGAATGTAGAAGAAAAGCTTTTTCTTGATTCTTACAGAAACCATATTTAAAGAAGAAGACACTAGAGTGGAAAAAAAAAAGTTTTGCCTGAAACAGATACTCTTCTCCCTTCCCAAGAGAGGTATTACTTTTTTGAGGTGGTGCATGCAAATCTAATCTTTAAAAATGTTTTTTGCTTCTTCAGCTAGTCAAGGTGTTCTTTTAAATGCATGTTGAAGATTAATTCTTCTATTTTTTAAGGATAAAATGTTTAATGTTTATATTCTTTGAACTAGAAAGAATTTTTTTGTTTCCATAAAATGGAAAGATATTATCAAATGACCCACCTGAATGTGAGCAGTTGCTGAGAATCACTACAGATAGATAAAGAGGTCATGTGTAGTTCCAGCAGACACATGCATGTATTTATTTGGTCTTAAATTAAGACACTAGCATTCTTTTTAGATTTTATCCTAAAATACTCAACTGGATTAAAATTGCCTATGATATAGCACCAGACTTTGTAAATTTGCTCTTGCTGAACTTTTGGATAGCATTACTTAGTTTGATTAATAGCTAAAACCACAATGTTAGATTAGTAACTAAACTGCTATTATGTGCATAAATTCACACAATCAAAATACTTCACAGATTATAATTAATTCTCAAAATGACCTGGTGAAAGAGATAACAGTATTTTGTAGATCAAGCAAATGACTGATTTTACAGAATAGGAAAAGTTCCTTCTAAGGAATTTTTCAGACAGATTCTGGAATGCCTCTGATCCTGTGAATGTTGAACTCCAGGTACACAAGCTGTCACAGACCTTCTGTGCTGTGATGTCAACACTACCTGGGCTCTGAAATGAAGAACGAATTTTTAATTAACCTATGCAGAGCATATATTCTGGCCAGTGCCTGCTTATTATACAAATATCTGACGTATGATTGTGGGATACCTGGTTAACATTGTGTCCACTAATGTAATATATATTTCCTCTCCTATTCTACTCTCCAAAGATTTTTCTAAGAAGCCATAAAGAATCTGTACATTGACAGTTTAGTGACAAAAGGTTCTATATCAGAAGAGCAGGACATGTATCAGAAAGATAAAAGATGCATGACAGGCTTGGTGAAATTCTCATGTATAGATATGATAGGAAAAGTCAACTTCTGCAACCTATGATATGGCACTTCTGCACCTTTGTCAGCCAACCAAATGCATGACAGAACTGTTTCTGTAATCAGGTTAATGTTTATTTTATGCAGAGCAACCTGTGAGTGACCTTTGGAATGACTCAAAGTTTGTCTATGAGCTTAGTTTGTGTTTCTGCTGCAACCATCCCAAAGATGTCTAAAAAATTATATCACTGGGACCTTGCCGGGTTACATTAAAATTTCCGTGTGATGGAAAATAGATGTGTTGGTTGCTCTTTTCTGAAAATGGCTGCATATCAGAGAAAAAGTCAGACTGATATTCTAACTGATTTACAAAAAACCTCAGCCTTGTCTTTCTGTAGGAATACAAATTGTCTTCTGGCCTCTTCAGAATGAGTGGAGCACTGGGAGAGAAAAATCCCAATAAAGAGTATGTCCCCGAGCGCATGATGAGCTTGCAGTCATACAGGTTTACAGCTAAGCAAAGACAGCTGTGTAGGCCAGCTATTTCAGGGTCTGGTTTCTTCACCAGTCCAAAGTGTTACCTTTTAAATGCCAGTAACGGTCCGTGATTATGGAGGTGAGAGGTATTGAAAACTGCCAGCAAGACACTTTTTTTGATATGCATAGTATTTAAGAGGTAAGAGCACAGCTGGAGCTGGAGTACATGTGTGTCAGAATATCATTTTCCCCCTGGCAACCAAGAGCTGCTCAACCAACCTGTGCAGACACGGGAACACTGACCCCCTGTTCTACAGACCACGGGTGTTGCATGTGGGGGTCACCGGGCTTCAAAACCTCAGACTTCTGTTCTCAAGGCATCTGATATATTCTGTGGTACTGCAGTACACAATGAGTTAGTATGGCTTAGTGAGTACATGCTGGAAGAAATCCGGGCATTTCTCCATTTCAAATCTATTTGGCTTAGAGCCTCTGGATGGAACATAACCTCCCTCTTCCCCCTCCTTCAAAATCAACCCAGGTCAACGCTTTCTTTGTGGAGGTTAAATTGCATGATTTAATTACCTCCCTGAATTCAAGGCAGCTCTAGACAAAACCCCTTGGGAATAAAACAAAAGGAAAAGCTATAAAACATGATAAAGGAAAAATATGAAACACATTATTTGTCTTAAAAACATTTTTAATATGTAAACAATGCAGAGGCTGTTGTGAATAGTGGCTGCAAGTCTGACAGTTATCCTCTGAGGCCACAGATTCCTCCCAGGCTTCCTGCTAAAATGTGAACTGGTTAGAAAGGAGCTCTTTTAGTTCTTAGCATGTAATGGTCTATTGCTCCAAATTTCTGTAATCAGTGGGGTGCTTTGTCAAACATATAACTTTTCCTGACAGATCCAGGAACAAGAAAGTTTAGAGATGATTTCTTTTTTTCAACTCCTTTTATAGCTGGTGCAAAATTGACCATTTTCCATCCATTTTGCCAGAGCCTATCATTTCTCCACATGTGGATTAACACTTAGGAGACCCCAATCATCTTTTGGTGCAGCAGAGAACATGTGGCCAAAGCATGGATGCTCTGGTGCTCAGAGCAAGTGCCACAGCTGGTGGTTGGGCACTTGGTGTTGCTGTGCTCAAGGGGGAAGGTTGGTGATTATTTTAAGCGCTCCACAACAAGGCCTCTTTTCAGTCTTACTGCAACTACCGTGTATTTAAAGAGCTCTTGAAATTTGTCACTTTTGGTATGTAACATTTTCCTAAAACAGCTAGTGACACCTTAGACAGCCTTTCCTTTTGCTGTGAATTCCCTGGGCTTTGCCCATTATGAGAAATGGTTGTGTCTGAAGTCCTCATTCATGACCTCTTCTGAGCAGCGTATGTGCTGGGAGGCAGGAGAGGGTAGGAAGTGGAATAAGACTGCTGGATAGATTACAGTTTTGTACCCGCCTTTTCCCAGGAACTAGTGATACTCTTAACTCTTTGGATGCATTTAAGATAGCTTTTCTGCTCCGTTCTTCTTCCCATACTTCTGTTTTGCCAATTCCAGTCATGGAAGAAAGCTCATTGCAGCAAACAGATATTCTGAAGTGAGTAAAATATACTGATTTAAGGATTTGCAAGTTCAGAGCTCTGTATTGCAGGAAAAAATGTTTCCTGGTGCTAGCAGGCTATGTAGCAGAAGCGGCACAATGAAGATCCCACTTCTATAAAGAGGAATGCTGAATCTGAAATCCTGAACTCTTGTTTTCACAGAATCATAGAATTATTTAGATTAGAAAAGACCCTTAAGATCATCTAGTCCAGCTGTAGACCTAAACTACTGAGTCCACCGGTAAGCCACGTCCCTAAGCACCATGTCTATGCATCTTTTGAATATCTCCAGGGATGGTGACTCAACCACTTCCTTGGGCAGCCTGTTACAATGCTTGATAACCTACTTGGTATGAAAAAGAGTATAGGTGTCAAAAAGAGGAATCAGTGATGGAAACAAAAACCTTCCATTTTCCAAGTCATTTAATCAATACTACTTTTTAGAAGGTTTCAGGCAAATATTTTGTCTGTGCTATCCATCTTTGCAAACATCTGCAAGACAGTTTGGGGAACTTAACTGTCTGAGAGAGAGGGACCATTGCAGTGGCATCAGGGACAAATAAATAGTCAGTGGAATCAACCAGAACTCACCATGCCCTCATGAAAGTATCTTTTTTCACTCTCTTCTGAGTTCCTCTCCTTTTCTTTGCCATCTCCCCTCACTACCCCCAGTGGAACTTGAGGAGAGTGTGCAACCATTCTTCTAAGCTTGTGTCATCTGGGCTTCCACCCCAGTGAAGGAATTAATTATCCACTGGGGACATTTATCTTGTTTCTATGGAGTGAAAGTGCTGGAATACAGCCCAGGATTGGGGCCAGTGTATCTATTTAGATGTAAACATTTACATTGAGATGAAAAGGCAAAACTCATTCCTCCTGTCAGACCACTGGAAGCTATGGAAATACAAAGGGATTCAACTGATTTAAGACTTGTGCTGGAGAGAGGTAGGGTGAAGAAAAGCTACTGAAATTGAAGATGAAAGTACAAATTCTCTCTGAGCTTCCTTTTTAGATGTTTCCTTTACTCTTTTGAGACTCCTTAAATCATCTCTTTTTGTGGACAGATCAATTAGAAATAATTGTGCTGACCATTTCTGTTCCAACCAAAGCAGCTGAAGGAGCTATCTGAGCCGCATTGTCTGGTGAATGGGTTATTTTGGTGACAGAAATACCATATTTTCCAGCTAAGAAATTTAAGAAGTTACTAAGAAATCATCAGCAACTAAATGGATCATAGGAGAGAAAAGCTCATGATAGATTTTTCACCCAATATCTGTCTTGTGTGTTCAGCTAGAAAAATATGACTGATCTGCTTCTCTGCCTTGTCAAAAGCTTGTGAACTGGCTGGGGTTTAGCGTTGCAAAATCTGAAGATTAGCGAGGATCTGCTAAAGGCAAAAATAGTGGACAAGGCCTGGAGTCTGTTACTGCTTTGAACACTAGATAAAAGCAAATGGCGTTGTCATTGTTAGATTGGGAGCCTATATTGTACTTTATTTAATATCAGTGCACTACAAATGCTCTTTTGATACCTTCTGAAATACTTAAGGGATTAGAGCATGGACTGGCATGGATCAGAAAAAGCAGAGTTATATCTCTTGTGTTCATGGCTTATATTTTGGAATTTCTGCTTGAAGTGCAAATAATAGTATTTAGCGTCTTCTAAATGCAGACTATTTTGGATGATAAGTTTGGAGAATGCTGAAAATTTGGTAGTCTGTTTCCTGCTTAGATAAAGGAATAAACTTGGAAGCATTCTTAACAAAAATAGTCTTGAATACACTGTAATGTAATACCTTAGAATTAGCAGGTTAAACACATGTTCCTTGATTCATAGCATAGTCTGACTGTAGTGTATATAACTTTTCAAAATCAAATGTAATATGCTGGAACATAAATCCAGTTCTTGAGTATTATATATGTAACTCCAATTGACGTCAATGGAACACAGAATCTGAACCACTCTACCAGAGATGTAAAAAGAAAAAATGAATAATGAAATGAAAATCACGTCTCCTTGAGCTGGCTGTAGATCTCTCCGTAAACCATGCGTCACTTGAAATGATTTGTGTGAGGTATTATGGTGTTTTGTGGATTACAAAACCACAAAAGGAGGAGGCCAAAGTAGCTAGAGGTGGGGGTTTTGAGTACGTGTGCCCAACATGACATATGGATTTGTTTCTCAGTTATAGAAAAATCCACGGAAATCTATATATTGTAGGAAATCACTCCAGAAATTCCTGTTGGGCAACTGTCACTTGAACCAGTCTAAATCAGGGATTCCCTCTGACTCTTAAGAACTTAAGACAGTCTCCTCAGTTCAGTCCTTCTTCCCAAGTTTGATCTCCCAAACTGAGCATTAAGTTACACCTGTGAGCCAGAGCCTGTCTGTGCTCTAGTGAAATTGCTGTCAAAACTCCATTGCTTTCTACTGGCACAACAAATGTCTGTTGTCAACTATATTGTTCTACATAAGCCACCGTGCACGCAGCTCCAATTTGAGCCTGAGAAAAATGGAACTGAATGCTTTACGGACTTGTATGTGGGTGTCAAGCATTGAAAAGTTTTGTAGATTTGGATAATTAACAGTCCAGTAGAGGCAGTGATTAAAATACTTTTGAATCTCTGCCATTTTGATTTTCATTCACATTCTGAATCATTGAACTGGTTTCCTGCTCCAGAACCTAGAAGTTTAGGAGTATATAGTTACACAATTTGTCTTAGGCAAACACTCTAGCCTTAAGGTTTTGTGCTTAATCTACCTAAGTACACAAAATCATCTTGGAATCATTCACTGGGACATGCATGTGCCAAATGGAAAATAAATCCATAACTTTTCTGTATCTCATCATGTCTCAGGTACTTTCTTCATGTAATCCACTATGAAGCCACAGCACTTCAGGTCAAGTCTTACATAACTAGTGTCCACTCTCTACTTACCATCAGATCAATGGCAATCCAATAAATGTGAATTACTTGAGGTCAACAAGAATTGCAAGCTTTCATGCAAGTCAGTGCTGTGCAAGCTTGTTCCACTCAATTTTCTTGTCACAAATCCTTTAGATTAATAGAATATGAAAGAAAAGAGCGAGCCAGCTTCTCAGTTGCTGCAAATTGATCTAGCTGCATTCACTTCAGAGAAGAATTGCTTCTGCACAAAATATCTGATAAATGCAGGACAAAGCTGAATAGTGAGATTCTTTAGAAAACAGTGCTGAACTGTAGATTACAAAGCCATCATGACAGCTTTGATACAGCTGCCTAGACAGAAAAACAAAGCAAAACATTTAGAACAGTTGCAAGACATGCTTTCGAACTGAAGAACATGTCAGCTTCTGGGAAAGGAGGACATCTTCTACCACAGTTGTTCCCTGAATAGAATACACATTTAGTTTATAGATTCAAAAAAGGTGTGAAGCATGAGGGGTATCTACTGCTTTACATGTATAATGCTTGAGATAATTTCACGTTTCTATGCCTGCAAGATTCTGGCTATACATGTGAGCACTGGAACTTCTGAGGCTCTTTATAACCCCGAGAAGGGAAACAACATCTATTTTTTGAATGAAGTGGCTAAACAGCACTTGTGAGTCACGATATAAAAGGAAATAATTTGAATTAGGTGAGATGTGCATGGCAGCATAACGGAAGGAAAGTCTCCTCATTTTCATCAGCTAATCATCAAAACAATTTGACAGTACTTCCAAAGGCAGCCAAAAATATGGAAACAATTATTTAGAAAAGAATAAAGCAAAATGATGTATATGCTTCTATTTGCATCTTAAGGTAAACTGTACTTTTGAGTTCGCAGATAACTATCCAAGACAAATATATTGACCCAGGAAAATAAAAAAAGAAAGCGAGGCCTCTAAGTGATGTAAACATTCCTATATGTGGAGATACATATATTTTTTTGTCACATAATGTTAATTCCAGTGCTTAAAAATTGTGTTGTGCAATTGAAGAGCAGATGAAATGTACTTGTCACTAGCATGAAGAAGCTTATTTAAATGTAAAAATGACTGTGACTTCTTTGATGTAATATTTGGCAGCCATTTTGACCTGAATGTTTCTTACTGATACAAGGTTTCGATGTCAATGGCAATATTGTGCAAATAATAGATTTTAAATATGAACCGATTTTTTATTCAAAGCAACATCACCTGCCAAGTTTGAGGTTTAAAAAAATCCCAGACATTTTTTTATCTGAGTAAAAAGAAAAGCATCTTAAACTACGTTGTGATCTGGTAACTTATAAGATATCTGAATCATATTTTGTCATACTTGGCAAAGGTATTTTCAGACTCAGACCCAACAAAGCAAGCTTCTGCCCTGAAAAACATTGTGAATGATTAGAATTAGAATTT
Organism: Eurystomus glaucurus suahelicus; assembly: GCA_032159205.1. Lineage (NCBI taxonomy): Eukaryota > Metazoa > Chordata > Aves > Coraciiformes > Coraciidae > Eurystomus > Eurystomus glaucurus. The sequence goes on along the minus strand of JAVFHW010075403.1, from coordinate 4,494 downwards.
TGTAAATATGTATAGTGATATGAACTTTGTATTATTGCTCTTTCTTTAATAATTATTCATCATTTTTGGCTTGTTCATGATTCACTTGTTTGCAAAAATATTTGCTAAAAGAATATGGACTTTGAACCGAGCAGGACAGATGGGTAATGTGTTACTGCTAATTTAATACAACACACTGCAGACAAAATACCATCAGTGCAGAGATACATCTCATACTCCTTCAGGGAACTGAGCGCAAGCCTCACAGTTAAAGTTCAGTTCCTTTTAGTCCAAATAGTGGTTGCTGAGTCCACATTTTTTCCTCTTCCTAGGTTGTGGGCCATAATAAGAAATACTTCTTCATATGTTGAAAATCTACAACAAAAAGCAAACATCTAGGTACTGCAACAGTCCTGTATTAATATTTTAAAGTGTGAGGATGGAGAAAATGTTGTAATGAAGAGCAAGGGATCTCTTCTTTTTGCTAAATATCAGATCTAATTTTTTAATGAAATTGCCTGAATCAGCAAATGTGACAATGAAGTCCTTTATCCATAGAATAGAAATGACATGGCAGTGAAAATACTCGTATGGAAATAGAAATGAGAACGAGTATGAAAGGAGATCGTAAGAAGGATACATAAGGATGCCATCAGAAAGTCTAAGGCATGATATAACATAGAAAGAAAGTACACAGTGGATAACAAGAAGGCATGCAGCAAACACGTTAAGAGGAAGACCAAGGATAGAACCAGTCCACTGCTCAACGAGGACAAAAAGCTCCAAGTAGATGCTGCCAAGGTTAAAGAATTTAATGGAGAAAGGATTTTTGCTTTGGTCTTCACTAAGAGGATAAGAAAGCTAGCCCAATATCAGCAGCAAAGGGAGAAGTACTCAGGTTAGAGAAAGTAGAAAGAAAGAAAAAAAGGGAAAGATGACTGATACTAAAATTAGCCTGGGAGTGCCAGGCTTCCTCCCTGAGTACTTAGATAACTTAGTAAGAAGTTTCCAGTGGTTGTTTCTGAGAGCTTGCAAGAGGATGAGTGTGATCCAGAAGACTTCTGGAAGACCATCACAATTCATAAACCCCATGAGCTCCTGCTGACTTCTCTGCTTTATTCTCAGCTGCAGTGGGTATTTTGAGATCTCTTCAGGCTCTTTAAAAATGCTGTTTTCCCTCTTCTGCAAATAAAGTGGGGTTTGGTTTTCAGCCAGCCCTTCTCACTGCCTCTGGACTAACCCAGTTGCACTTGCCTGGTTGAGCTTGATGGGAGTCAACCACACCTCATTATCTCTGCTCAGAAAAACTCACCAAATTCTAGGCCGTTGTTTGTCTTGGCAGAGGGTGTTTTTATGGGAGCAGCACTGCGAGCAGGCTATGACAGCACCAGTCCTGAGGACACCAAACCCCATATACGATCCATCACATTTCACAAGGTGCCAAAGAAAATAATTATAATTCACTTGAAATGATTGGTAGGTAGTCTGTAGACTTCTTTCCAAAAAATTCTGCCTATTTGGCTGTTGCCCTGCAATAAATGGTATATTTATTTCAGAAAACAATACATAGGGTAAAAACCATAATAGCGATTTATTTTGCTTTGTTTGCACAAACAGAAACCCATTCGATGTATTCCTCTTGATACTTCAGGAATGCCTTGGGCATCGATTAATTAATAGAGAAGAATATTTTTTGCAGTTCTTAGGTGCTTCAGCGTATCCTGATAACTTAGAGTTGCAAAGAATTTGTAAGATTTGTTTCTTAATATCCTTTACTGGTGAATTTTGGTTTTCCCTGAGCCTGCTGTGACCCTGCTTACGGCAAAATTTAGATGGAATTTAATTTCTGCTCCCATTAAAAGTGCCAATAACATTTTTTGATACAATGCATGATTAATACATTTTACCAGTGCTAAAAAAGAATGTTATGTTTTACAAGTATCTGCAGCTACACTAAAAATCATGAAGTGTGTACATAAGCTGTAAAACTCACTATTCCGTATTTGTGAAGCTAATAATTCAGAAAAGGATGAAAGTCATATTTGTAATCAATAGCAATATCCTGTAGGGTGAAATCTATGTAGCAGTTGATATTGTGCTTTGGGGCACAAGGCAGTCATGGGCTGGCTCTTCTAGGTATGGCTTGGAAAAGAAGAGATCACTAATGAGCTCTACGTTATAGCGCAAATGATGGAAGAAGCTTTGTTCTACAGAAAACAGAATTTAGAAATAACGCAACAGATCCTTTCATTTATCATCATCCTTCAGTACTGGGAATATTCTGCTTTTAACTTTCTGCATCTGTTTACAACGCCCTTTGGGCTCTGAAGTCTGCTGCTGTGTTTCAACAGAGGCTAACATCAACACAATTCTTAAA
>JAVFHW010075402.1:110960-122409 GCA_032159205.1 Eurystomus glaucurus suahelicus | reverse complement strand
GTGATTGTGGCCCTGTACTCGGCACTCGTGAGACCGCACCTTGAGTACTGTGTCCAGTTTTGAGCGCCACAGTGTAAGAAGGACATTGAGTTTCTGGAGTGGGTGCAGAGAAGGGCAACAAAGCTGGTGGGATGTCTGGAGAGTATGTCATATGAGCAGCCCCTGAAGGAACTGGGATTGTTTAGTCTGGAGAAGAGGAGAGTGAGAGGAGACCTTATTGCTCTCTACAACTACCTAAAATGCCTCAAGTTGTGCCAGGGGAGGTTTAGATTTGATATCAGGAAGAAGTTCTTTACTGAAGGAGTGGTTAGTGGGTAGATGTGGCACTTTGAGACATGGTCTGGGGGTCAGGGATATGTTTGACCAAGGTTGGACTAGATGATCCTAGAGGTCTTTTCCAGCCTAAATGATTCTATGATTCTGTGATTCTGAGTAGAGTGGGATGATGACTTCTTTATCTCTGCTGGTGATGCCCTTGTTAATGCAACCTAGCATAGTGTTGGGTTTTTTTTGCCACTGCAGCGCACTGTTTACTCATGTTGAGCCTGCTGTCCAGCAAGACCCATAGTTCCCTTTCCATTGGGCTGCTGTCCAGCTAGGTGGATCCCAGTCTGAGCTACATTCCTGAGTTATGTGTTCGTAGGTGCAAGATGTTACACTTCTCCCCAGTGAACTTCATAAGGTTACTGCTAGCTCACTCCTCCAACCTGTCCAGGTCTTCCTAAACTTAAGATCATTTGCCAGACCCCATGATGACCATCTGCAGGACCCCATGTTCTTCAATTACATTTGTTCATATAAGAATATATATGCTTGTCATGTTTAAAACTGAGCTTTAGAATACTGGTTATCTATAATCTCAATTATTTCTCAGTCTTACATTTCTGGCTCTTACAAACTTTATTATCAAAGCCTTATAATTCATAAGACTGCAGAAAAGAAGAGGGGTAATCTTATCACTAAAGCAGGCAAATTCAATGTTTCCTGAACAGCTGAATAAATTAAAACTTTTATCTTAAAACAAGCAAATGCTAAGTTATAAAAAAATAGTTTTTTCTCACAGAAGCACAATATTCTTCAGAAAAAGCTAGATTTAGAGAACAAATGCTTTACCTGTCTCTCTCCTCTTCTGTTTTGCACCAACAGGGGCTAGTTCTTTCGTGTGCCACAAGAAAGGAAGAAACTATCAAGAAAGACTAGTATTTTGTTAACTTCCTAGAAAAGGTAATAGACAGTTTTAAAATGTTATACCCCTTCTAATGCTGGAAACCCTGAGTTGATACAGCATTAGATGGGCCTCTAGTACAGCCATGGCATGCTGCACAGGCCCTGTTCATGGTAACATCTGTGGGTATTGTGGTCTTCAGAAATGTTATAAGGTCTTCTAAAAAGAACTGTGGTAGAAAAGGAAGTTTATATGAGATGTTGCTTCACTTCAGTACAAAGGCAAAGATAGGCCAGTGGAATTATCACTGGCACCAAGTGCATGCAGCCTCCAGGCTCTTCCACTGCCATCAGCTAGCTGCGTTCATGTTCTGTGAAGGAATATGAGCAGCACAGCACAGTCCAGGAGGTCAAGTGATATGTGCAATGCAGCACAGCACAGCACAAAGACTGCTTAGGTCAGTTGTTATGTGCATCATTAACTCCTCAAAGTACAACAGTCTTCCAGTCAGGATCACTGCATCTTTCTGTTTGTCTAAATGAAAGACAAAGTGTTCAATGGGGGCTAGTGGCAAGAGGTTTCTAGTCGTGTTGCTGAGAAAGAAAAGTTACTTAGTCTTCAGCAGCTAAACTAGAAGGTTTTCACCTGTTAGCCAGCTACCTTTTATTTTTTTTATCCTTGAAATAAAATGAGAACTCAGACAAATGTAAATACGTCAAGATGAAATTGTTGATTACATACAAGGAAGTATGTGCTATTAGAAAATAATTTAGATGAAACCTTCCTGAAAAGATATAGAATATGTAAATTCAATCCCTTCCTCTGTAGGAGAGCTTCTGCATCACAGTAGGCAAGTCACTTAACCCTCTCATTTAACAACTGGTATTTTATTACACAACCATTACTTTGTATGGCTGGCAATTACTGAGATAAATTATGCAAAAATGCTTGTCCTCCTAGGAGGTCACTACAGTTGTTGGAATGAGCAGAGGTGGGACAAGGGGAGGGGGAATAAGAAGAAAAAAAAGAAGACAAAAGAATAATAGTAAGAAGAAAAAAGTACTGCAAAATATGATGTTAAAATACTGATGATCTTAAAATATGATCCATAGGCCATCAGGCTGAAAATTTGTATTTTGTGAATAAAGGTATAGATATCTAATGGAAGACTCAGACACATTGTGGATGGAGGATGCTCTGTCCTAGCTCTTTCTGGTTAAAGATAAACCCTTATCATGCTGTGCTACGACGGTTTCATAATTACACTGTCTTCAGTTTTTTATGATCTCATAAGGAAGTTGGAAAAGAGAATAGAACATATACCCAGGCTGGAGTCAGTAATTTAACATATGTAACAGTCATGTTCAAAAACAGATCAAACACAGAATTCTTGAATATTCTGAAATGAGGATTCTGAATGTATTTAGTAGATAAGATGATTTATATAAAGATTTTGCTCCTGTTCTACCTCTGTCTTCCTGAGCCACAACAAAGATGTGCGAGCACGTGCACACTGTGAATGTGTATTTCTGGATGAAATTAAAAATCACTACATTTAACTTCTTAAAAAACTAGGAAGCTTGAACTCTGCCCATAACCACTGAACAATTTAAAGATTCTTTTATTCTTGCTGAAAATTAATACAGTGATCCTGTGTAAAGAAGTCTTACTGTACATGACAATGTGTATCAAAGTGTTGTTACTTCTAAAAAGTTATATTCAGCTACATATATAAATATTTTAATTAATTTTCACTAACAGTTCTAGGTATTTGCCATGATACGATACAGTTATTCATAGACTCATATTGCAATATATTTAGTACTTCTTTGAACTTATGATCTGTGGCAATATAAATTACTGGTATTTAATATAATATAACTTTGAAGGAAAGGTGGTACTAGGTTCATGTATAGCTTAGACCCTAGTTTATGGGGGAAACAGAAAAGAAAAAAAAAAAAGAAACAACTTTTCTCTGGACTAGCTAACTTCACTTTAAGCTCTAACTTTTACCATTTCATGGCAGTGATTAAAAAGTTGATATGGAATTTGACTATTGCTTACAATAGCAATATTTTCCCAAGATTGCTGGGAGAAATGCACCTCATATGCATCCTCAGACTCTCTTTTTCTTTATTAGGCAAGATAAACAGTTAAGGCAAATTTGGAGGTCAGACTCAATATAAAATATGTATCAGCTTAGTATTATTGAGGTTTATGTATTCTATAATGCAACATGTTTCATTGACTAAGAGGTCAATTTTGATGTTTCAATGCAGCATTGCTAGTTTGGACAGATTTTTCTACAGTTCTATATTTGTGATGCTGAATCAAAAGATATTATTCAGTGCTACAGAAATAAGACCTTTTGAGATTACTGAATGAAAACTCTCTCTAATCAAAACCGAAATGTCCTTGGTTGTTATCTTCTCATTAACATCTCCTTAGTGTGGGATATCACTGTCTTCCTAACTGGGGAATTAAAATGTCCTTTCTTCCTCAGATTATTAGATTCTAAGAATACTCAGGTAATACATCTGAATTCTAATAATTTTATTAAAATTTTATGTGTTTCCAAACATTATTCATTGTATACATGGAATTCAACTAATTAATCAATAATGATGTTAATTACAATCCATCAAAACTGAAAGCAGAGAATGAAAACTTCAAATTTTGTCTGATTTTCCCACTTTGTATTACAGTGGATAATTCTATTAACATAAAGAGGTATAAATCAAAATTTAGCTGATAACTTAAAATTCTGAAAATTAACTATTATCAAGCCTTATAAATAAGTTTTTACATTGCTTTCCTATTTCTGGCAAAAGGAACATTTTTGGGGAAAAAAAAAAGAAGACAAAATGTCTTTTTTTTAACAACTTGGGGGAATTTGAATGATATTTTCATTTTTTCTACTGCTGAGAAAACTTTACAGCCAGTGGATTCAAAGAAGTTTGGAGATGTCTTTAAAATTATGATTGAAATAGTTCAACTACTTGAATCACTTTTTAGACTTTTAATTTCAAATTGTTGGACTATTCAGATCTATAATTGTTGGTATATTCATATGGACATTCAAGATTTGATAGTTAAAGGGAAAAAGTTGACTTTCAATACCAGCATTATTATATCCTTGTGTACTCTTGCTGTTGTATAGTTTCATCACTTTACTTTCATTATCTTGTGTCGGGGGAAAGTAGCCAGAGTAATGATGTATTCCAATGTAGATAGAATCGTCCTCGCTTTACTTTTCAAATTGTGTGTATTTATAGCACAAAAGCGAAAGCATGTGCTTAGCCCTTACACATAATTGGTTATGTCCCCATAATCATGCAACCCACTCCCTAACATAATTGGTTCAGGCTTCTTGTTCACGCAGTCTTATGTTGCTCAGTCCAACCCCCTTTGCAGATAGAACTTTCCTGGGAAAGTTCTGTTTTTCTTGCAAACTGTTGCATTACTTCTTCTTTTTATCTCTTTTCCAAGGACGCTTCAGGGTCATCGACTAAGCCTCGAAGTCTGGATTGTTCACTGTAATTAAGTCATGTCTTCTCTCACTCAAAAATTCCTCCACAATCTTGCTTTCAGTGTTGTATCAAGCAAGAGAAAACTCACACACCACACGTAACCTTTAATATGGAAACAAACTTGTTCACATATCAATCTATAATATTTTTTAAAGCACACTATTGTTTACGATGATCAAGAAAAGAATTAGAGATTTGCAAATTTTTTTGCAAACTCTAAGCACAGAAGCTTGCATATGAAAATGAACAATTATATTTCTGTCTTCATATCAGATACAATATAGATCAAATTTATCATTATTTATATTTTTACTTACATATTTTCTCTAATACATGTATAATTTTGATCACCTGAACAACTGGATTTTTCATAGTAACTGTGTTGTTTCAGTAAGAGCTGCCAGGTAGCCGAGCCACACGGCCGGCCGCTTCTCCCCGCCCCCTCCCCTCTGCCACAGGCCGCGGACAGGGAAGAAATAAAAGGTTTAAAAGTGCCTTTTTGAGTTGAGATAAGGAAGGTTTAATATATATATATATATGAAAATAACATATAATGGGCACTTTGCAGTTAACAAGAACAATATTAACAGTAAGAAAAGAGCAATACAAAAAAACCAATACCAGAGAACAACAGTGAGGGACCGAACCCGAGCGAAGTTCAAAGCGAACTGAGCTCCAACTGAAATGCCCCCAATGGAACTGGCCCCTCCCTAGTACTGGCCCCGGGGCATGATGTCAGCATGGTATAGAATTACCTGGCTCCACACAGAATTAACCCTGTCCTGGCCAAACCAGGACAGTAACTATGAAATTTTACTTTATCAATTAATTCTTCGGGTGCTGTTAGATTACTAAAGAGTAAAAAAATTAAGGTTATTTTCCATAATTAAGGTACTCAGCTTTCATGTTTCATAGTATGCAGAGTTCCAAGCCAGCAAATTATCTCCAAAAGACAGAATATTGCAAACAAAGAATGGATGCGTGGGTTACTGTCGTAGTTAACTCCAGATGGCAACTAAGAACCACACATCCACTTGCTTACTCCCCTCCCACCTAATTTATTAACAATACGTGCTCCCCACCAAGTGGGATTGTGGGGACAGTATCAGAAGAGTAAAAGTGAGAAAAATTATGGGTTGAGATAAAAAGTTTTGTAATTAAAAATATAAGAATACAATAATAATAAATTTTAATGAAGAGGAAAATAGCAAAGAGATAGAAATAAAACCCAAGAAAGACAAGTGATGGAAGACAATTGCTTATCACCTACCAGCTGAGGTCCCACCAGCCCCTGAGCAGTGCTCCCTCCTCTAACCTCTCCCCCTAGTTTTATTGCTGAGCATGATGCCATATGATGCAAAATATCCCATTGATCAGTTGGGGTCAGCTGTTCCAAGTGTGTTCCTTCCCAACATTTGTGCATCCCAGCCTATTCAGTGGTGGAGTGGGATGAGAGACAGAAAAGGCCTTGACTCTGTGTAAGCACTGCTCAGCAACAACAAAAATATCCTTGAATTATCAACACTGTTTTCAGCACAAATCCAAAGCATAGCCTCATACTGTCTACTATAAAGAAAATTAGCCAAAACTAGCACAGTTACATATCTACTTTGATGTAGGAGTGTCAGTACAGCTTTCTGTATCTATTTCAACGTGTTAGGATATCATTTTCATCCGTATGTTACAGATTTTATCTAGATGTTACTAAAATCCAGTCTGTTTTTCAGTGACTTTAACCTTGCTTACCATCTTTCTTCATGTTGCTTTTGTCTCAGCCAAGTTTTTCATTTTCTTTGCTGCCAATGTGCATGTTCTAGTAACAATTTTATTTCTTCCTGATTTTAATCAAAGTATGTTGTTGCTGCTCTTATCGATCTCTCTAGGACTTTAATCAAAGTCCTAAAAAATATATATATATTTTTAAGCATTCTAAAGGATTGCATTATTCCATCTTATAACTTCTGTTTGAATATCTCATTAATAATAACTTTGTAACTTACTGCTGACAAAAACATTAACTAGACAGGCATTTCAAATTTTAGGGAAGTCTAATACCACTTCATTGTCCTTAGATCGATCGATCTATCTGTCACTTGGTCTACTTACATACTTATATATCTACAGGAAATTATATTTGCTTTATTTAAAATATTTACTCTAGCTTTGTCACGGAAAATTCCATGTAAGGAATTGAACTTAAAAGTACATACAAAACTTAAAAACTAAAGCTAGGATAATGAATGTGAAACTGGATTGCCATGTAACAAACAAGTTTACACAGCGAAAGAACATATAATTTTATTCCTATTGATATGGTAATATGTTAGAGAGTCTTCAGATGCTTATTTGGAAATTACCAAGACAGCTGCAAATCAAGTAGTTTTAATTGCATATTTACAACTGTAATATCTTTTATTCATTCATCTGGTAATTTTAGATTACCCATTTTCAGTAATTTATGCTCCTTTAAAGACTGTTTTGTCTCTTCTTACATCTTTACAATATTATTTATTCAGGCCAAATGACACTGAATGTAGGAGAAATTTTGGGCAGACTAGACTGTGAGACAGAGCTATTTGTTGGCAACTTTTTCTCCAGTATATGCCTTTTGATAGTAACTTGTAATTTTAATATTTTGAAGACAGTTCAAGGATTCAAGAGGGAGCAAAATTAGAATTCCAAGTGACAAGTCTATCATAAATGCTTTAGTTACTGTGCTCTGAAGCCTGACTACATGTTGTGGTTTAAACCAGTAGGCAGCTCAACCCCATTAATAATTCCACATACTTTATCTCAAAAAGTAATAATACAATAGTAGACATTTCACATCTGGAAAAATGCAAGCACTAGCCCTGTTATTGACAATAGTACTTAAAGGCAGCTATACTGGCATACATCTACAGTGAGTTTGAAAGTAATTTTGTGGTGGTTTTTTCTCATTAAAATGCTTGTTGGGAATAACATTACAGACTTTTTAGGATCTTTGAGGCTTGGCCTGACTCTTATTCACATTTTTGCTTGGTCTCGGTGGATTTCATTGCCACAATTCTGTAAGACAAAGGCTACTTCATATTCCAGCAGATATATCCCTAAGATTATTTATTGCTACTAGAGGTATGAAATTCCAGCTTAGGTTCTTCTAGATCACAACATTTATTTCTGATCATAGAAAATAAATGTTTTATTTTTCTTAATGCTGTTTTGACCTTTGGAAAATAATTTTCTAATGTATAGGGTTTGCATGGCATGGTTTTGGTAACGGGTGGATTCTGTGAGAAGATGCCAGAAGCTTCCCCCATGTCTGACAGAGCCAATGCCAGCAGTATCGAAGATGGACATGCTGCTGGCCAAAGCTGAGCCCATCAGTGACAGTGGTAGAACCTCTGGGGAACACATTAAAGGGGAAAAAACTACTATGCAAAAGCAATTGCAGTCTGAATACAGGTATGTGAATATGTGAAAGAAACTCTGCAGACACCAAAGTCAGTGAATAGCCTCACTGCTACTGCAAGCTGTGTTTCTGAGTGAAGTTTGACAAAATGTAGAAATAAGGCATGATATATTTTTAAGTTAAACACCTGCTCAAAAATTAACTGAACAAATGAATATATTTTAGATCAAAATTAAGGGGTTCATTATTCTTAAGTGATTCTTCAATATAGTTCTCTAGTTCAGAGTCCCTCTGCATTCACAAAGATGAGACAGATAGTTAAAAACTGGACTTTCAACCTGGAAATATTACACAGATAAAACAATGGAGAGAGAACAAAATGTAACAAGCATTTTATAAAAAGCAGTAATCCTTTAACATTCCCTTTCCAGAGAATATTTAAAAAGTACAAGCAAATTTACTTTTGAATATCCATGTTTTCTTTCTAACTTAAAGACTGTGTTTACCTTACAATACTGGATGTTACACTTTAGAACACGACCCATAATGTAAACACTGTAAAAAAAAATTTTAAAATTATCTTGATTGAAACCCAAGTCATTCTACAGTTTCGGAGACAAAGGAGGCTGACAAACTCTAGTTCACTGGAGCATTGTGTACCACTGATTTTTAATATTTTCAATTATTTAGATAATGCTGTTTCCTTCCTTCAGACTGTTACCTATCCTAATTACCTCTCAGACTACAAGGATGCTTCCCTGAGAAATTTGTGACATATATCAGTGATGCTTCTCTGCTAAAATGTTTTTGTATTCCTGTTTGTTAATGTCTTATTAATGTTGGGGAAGGTTTTCTTTTGTGTAACATAGAATCATAGAATCATTATGGTTGGAAAGGACCAACAGGGTCATCAAGTCCAACCATCATCCTAACATCTCTCTAGACACTAGACCATAGCCTCAAGTGCTATATCTACTCGTTTTTTTAAACACCTCCAGGGATGGTGACTCCCCCACCTCCCCGGGCAGTCTATTCCAGTGCCCAACCACTCTTTCAGTAAAGAATTTATTCCTAATATCTAATCTACACCTCCCCTGATGCAACTTGAGGCCATTTCCTCTCATCCTATCATTACTAATTTGAGAGAAGAGACCAACGCCAGCCTCACCACAACCTCCTTTTAGGTAGTTGTAGAGAGCAATAAGGTCTCCTCTCAGTCTCCTCCAGACTAAAGAGCTCCAGTTCCCTCAGCCGCTCTTCATAAGACATGCTTTCCAGCCCCCTCACCAGCCTCGTTGTCCTTCTCTGGTCCCGCTCCAGAAACTCAATGTCCTTCTTGTACTGTAGTGACCAAAACTGGACACAGTACTCAAGGTGCGGTCTCACTAGTGCCGAGTACAGGGCCACAATCACCTCCCTACTCCTGCTGGTCACACCGTTTCTGATACAGGCCAGGATGCTGTTGGCCTTCTTGGCCACCTGGCCACACTGCTGGCTCATGTTCAGTCGGCTGTTGACCAGCACCCCCAGGTCCTTTTCGCTAGGCAGCTTTCCAGCCACTCCTCCCCAAGCCTGTAATGTTGCATGGGGTTGTTCTGACAGAAGTGCATGACCCAGTACTTGGCTTTGTCAAACCTCATAAAAGCTGTTTTCCCCAAAGGAAAAAACATTCCTTCATTATAACAAAACACACTATCAAAATAGAATATGAACTGGAAGTATATGTATTAGATATTTGTTCTTTCTGTGTCTAAACCACTGTAAACAGTGAAACAGAACCAGTGAAATGCCAGCAAACATGATCAGTGTATTTAGTTTAAGTAATAATCCAATGAATGGAATAACCAGAAATATCTCATGGCAGACTAATATTTATAATAATTTTGACAAAAATGTAGAAGTTCCCCTAAAAGTCTTGAATTTAGTAAAAAGAGAAGGGTGTTGTGACCTTGAAAAGGAGTTTCCATAAAAAATTACCTCACCATGGGAACAAACGAACATCAGTTGTACGGCTGAGAAATTGTCTCATTTATGCCACTTCATGAAACACACAGGAAGTTGTTGCAAGGATAAATATATTATTTTAAATTAACCATTTTGTATAGCCTGATGCATACTAATGCTTTAATTAATCATTCTGATGACTCTCAGAATTGAATTAATTGCAATGAACTTTAGAGGCCTATACCGTGGACATTGTTCAGCTATACACTTTCGCTACACGATTCATCCAACTAGATATAGACACCCACTTTATCATGAGGCGAGGTTTGCTTAAAAATATGTGCATCTCCACAGATGACTATATGGAGAGCTGGCTGACTAGCTCAGTTGTAGACATCTAAATTTATTTTTTAAATCCCAGTTGCACAGACTATTCACTAGAATTCTATCCTATACTTTGTGGATTTGTGCAGTAAGCTGCCTTTGGCAAAAAAAAAGAAAAGATAATTCCGTGTCTGGAGAGAGGAAAATATATGCTCTGTTTACCACAGGCGAGTCACCAAAGAATCTTTGTTTCTTTGTAATGTTTCCCCCCCGCCGCCTTTAATAATACTCAGTAAAAATCAACAGTAGTCAATGTTTATAGTATGAATTAATTGAATAAATAACTTTGCATGAAAGGTATTTAATGCTTGTTATGGATTGTATTTGCACAGATTGTAAGAGAATGTATTTTCATTGTGCTATTATTTCTGTAATAATACTACAGGTACTTAATTTAAAGTATCTGTTGAAATTGACTGAAAACAAGGACAAATGCAGCTAAATATAAGATACTTGTTCTTAAAGAAAATAAAATTGTGCATATATTTCACTAGATCACTTTATCATTGAAATTTACCATTCAACCATGGTGTTTAGGGTTTTGATTATAAATTAAATCAGTGTGTCTGCTTGGCAAAATTTCAGAATCACAGAATCATTTAGGTTGGAAAAGACCTGTAGGATCATCTAGTAAAACCTTCATTGAACATCTCCCTAACCCCTAGACCATGTCTCAAAGCGCCACATCTATTTATACTACCACCCTTTAATTTTGTTCTGATAGTTGTACCTTAACAGTACAAAGTGGAGTCTGATAAAAAAACCTCATTGACTTAATTTCAAAAATTAAGCAGTTACAGGAATAAAAAAAATTGTTCATATATTGTTCTTCTTGTATAATTGTGGTGGGTTAACCTTGGCTGAGCGCCAGGTGCCCAGCAAGCTGCTCTATCACCCCCCTTTTCCTTCCCTTCTCCCTCCTCAGCAGAGCAAAAAGAAAGGGGAGGAAAATAAGATGAGAAACAAAAAGCAGTTTAATAATAATAGAAGCAAAGCCAAGCAAATCCGTGCACAGAAGCAAAGGAAAATAAAGTT
>JAVFHW010075402.1:0-110560 GCA_032159205.1 Eurystomus glaucurus suahelicus | reverse complement strand
AAAGTTATTCTCTACTTCCCATCAGTAGGTGATGTTTGGCCACTCCACGGGAAGCAAGGCTCCAAGGCCTCCAAGCGGTTGCTCTGGAGGACAACAGAACGGCGCCCTCCGCCCCTCCTTCTCCCTAGCGTTATAGATGAGCTGACGTCATATGGTATGGAATATCCCTTTGGTCAGTTTGGGCCAGCTGTCCTGGTTGTGTTCCCTCCCAAGATCTTGTCCACCCCATCCCACTGAGGGGGTGAATGTTGGGAGGAGCCTTGGTGCTGTGTGAGCCCTGCTCAGCAGTAGTCACAACACGGGTGTGTTATCAGCACCCTTCTAGCTCCCAGCACAAAACACTGCTGCTATGTGGAAAACCAGCTCAGCCAGACCCACTACAATAATCTTGTTTATCATGTGTCTATCTGTAATATTTACATATATTATGTTTATCAGTTTTATATATATATCCTTTAGCTTCCTAGCATACAATCTTCTTGACTGAACTTCTCAAATGATCTCTCAGTTACATGGAAGTAATGAATGACATCATGATTTTTGAAATGGTAGCCAACAAAACAAGAGAAGATTTCTGCAGGCTTGTTTCCTCTCTCTGGACCAAAGCCCTTAAAACTATGCAGGCTCAGGGACTGTAGTTTAGTTTAGAAATCTTTGTCAGTGCTGTTGAAAGCAAACAAAATCTATTTTCATTGTCATTACTGCAGTTGACTAAACAAATTCTAGGGTACTTTAAATGAGAAAAGTAATGTAAAGCTAGCCAAATTCAGCTTCCCTTGACTGCAACATAAATTAAAACCAAGTAACAATTCTCACAAGCCTTTGTACGCTTTTTATAGCTTATTATTAGCAATTTTTCTAGCAGTGTACTTGGTAATAACATACTTGTTTATGGTTACCTGATCTGCTCTGTGTGCTACTTCTACATAGAAATGGGTTAAAATAAAATTTTACTGGTGTCATCTCTATCATCTGTGATACAGTAATGTAACTACAACATGCAAAGAAACAATATTTTAAAAGTAAATTAATTTCATGTTGATGGTCTTACAAAAAGAAAACTTTTATAAACTCAGTGGATGTAAATAATATCAGATTCTGATTATGGTTCTTTTTGTTCTTTGCATGACCAAGCCTTTTAAGGGTAATATTTCCATGTTGTCTTGTATTTGTTATCAACTTTCATAGGCCATTAAAAGTATGAAAAAAAAAAAATCTATATATATGCACACACACTCATGTGCTGTGCTATTCATCTATATACAACATTTTTCAATTAAAAGTCTCTTGTAATGTTTAAACTGCAATTCTACAATGCCAAAAAAGAGGTAACTGTATTTTTATCTCAACCAACCATGTGGCTGAGATACTAGAAGAAGTAAGGGTATTCTAGGTTTCTTTTATTTGAACTTCTAGATCCATATAGCTATGGATCTAAAAACTCACAGAAAAGTAGTACCATATCTCAAATTCATTCAATGCATTTGCACTATGAAATGACAGTAATTTCTCAAATTCAGATCTCTGAACTAGGAGAAAAGGTACCTAAGATTCCTCTACAAATAAATAGCTGCTAATTGGTTTTGTTTTTAAAGAAAATACAGAATTTATATTGTGCCTTCCATGAAAACATTAAAATTATTTTCCTCTGTCATTATATCACAGAAGAATGATAAAGGACATCTTTATCACTGCTTTTTCCTTCACTTAACAGTTATTATTCTTTGGCTTGTAGAGCTGGAGAAGAAAAAAATGAAAGAGAGGTCCCAACACTTTTGTTTATATTAGAGGAAGGTGTTCACTACCAAGTTGCTTAGAGCCCAGACCACACAAAGCATTCCGTTATAGAGTAGGTACAATAGAGAAAGTACTTTGGCTCCCTTCATGACTGCATACTTAAGTTTAATTCCAGAGGCAGGTGGTGGCAAGCCCTTTCCTGATCCATCTGTGTACAGCCATGATGGGTTCTCTCTGGGCTGGGATTAAAAAGACAAGTCTTTTTAATCCTGCTTCATACTATAATGTAGTCATTACTGATATTTTCCTGCCATACAAACATAATGGAAATTATGTTTCTCTCGTGTTAAGTATCTTATCAGAGATACTATTTCATTTCACTGATAATGAGACAATTAGACATTTGAGGTCTTGTTCACCACTGCAATAACTTAGAATTAAGCCTATATAATACTGTTAATACCAGCAAAGGTGTTCCAGCATATGGCATTCCATAGCAGCAAAAATGTCCCTGAAGCATGAGACAGAGATTGATTACTGGAAGTTTTAAAAGCAGAAACTGATTTTTTTACATGTTTCAGCAAGCCATTATTGACTTTTTAATCAGATCTGTAATTGTAATTAATTATATCTTGGAAGCTGTAGGATCTTGTTTATCAGTAGTTGCATGGATTACACACAAAATTGACTTCACTGAGTTGTTCTACACTACTCTGCTCAAATGCTGCTACTTTTTTTCTTTTTCTTTTTTTTTTCTCTCAACTAAACAGCCTTCTCCTCCCATCCCACACTGCTGTTGCAATGGTTAATCTGCTTAATGTTTTAATGCTTCCAATTAATCCACAGTTTCAATAATTTCCATTATTTGCCATGTGCCTCCTGAAGTAATAGTGGTTAATATAGCAGTTTATAATAAAGAAGTCAACAATCAAAACCTGATTTGTACTTATGCTCCAAATTATATTATAAGACTGTAATTAGCATATGGGCTGATCATACAGTTAGGGTCACGTTCTTAAAATACCTGAAAAAAAGATATCTAAGAAATCCAGAATTTGGCCACAGAAATACACAGGAGTGCTGGAAGACTGAACTTGTGAAATTTGCTCCTCCTGACACTGGTAAGGTCATCCACTATCAATACCACCAAAATCAACATGAATGGAACTTATCTCTTAGTAATGACTCCTATATTTAGGCGCCTAAATGTAGAAATGGATTTCAGCTCAGATATCTAAATACAGAGTGACCTATACAGTTGTCCAAATACAGGTGTCTAGTGCTTTTTTAGATGATATATAGCACTCTATCTGATCTGAGACTGCATTGTCAGCTGGTCAAGGGTCTCTGGTAGGGCATCTGCAGTATATCTACCAGCCGTAGCTGAAGCTGTCTCAGATAACCTAGAGTATGTAAGAGGTGAGCAAAAACTTGTATTTTAGGCACCTGATTCAGTGCTTGAGATGTAAATTCCCACAATAGTCAAGATAAATCTTGTGCTCAATTTATTAATGTAAATTAGTATCTTGCGCCATTTCAGAAACCTAAGGTATTTAACCTCACCTTCAGCTGCCTCTGCTCTATATTCTGTATCATATTACCAGTACTGTGAAGATATCTTGGATATCTTAGAAAGTGTCAGAGACCACAGGATGTAAATGCACAGGCAGCTGAACTGAATCCCTAGTCAACACAGTAAATGAATCCTAGAGAATTATTCAAGTGACTAAATACAGAGTATGAATAGTTCTCCAGTACTTCATTGTCTATATTGACTATCATGACTGCTTACACACCTAACAGTTTTTGAGGTGCCCTGGCAGCAATTCTTTATTTTCTTTGAATATTTCAGTTGGAAGGGACCTACAACAATCACCTAGTCCAACTGTCTGACCAATTCAGGGCTGACCAAAAGTTAAAGCATGTTGTTAAGGGCATTGTCCAAATGCCACTGTATTGGGTCTGCTTCCTGGTAGAGTATATTTTGTACAGCTGGTCCTGTTCAAACAGGCCCAAGAGCTACTGCATAATCTATTGCTTATTTGATGTGCTCAAAGACTTGTTGTTGCTGAAGACTCCACTCAAAATGATTCTTCCTTTGGGTTACTTGATAGAGCGGGCTCACAAGTTGACTGTAAGCTGGACTAGGTATTCTCCAGAACTCTACAAGGCCTAGGAAAGCTTGTGTTTTGTAGGTTAACCTTGGCTGAGCACCAGGTGCCAAAGAAGCCACTCTATCACCCCACACACACACTTTTTCTTTCCCTCCTCAGCAACAAGGGGGAAGGAAAATAAGATGGAAAAGAAACCCTTGTGGGTAAAAACAAGGGCAGTTTAATGAAAACAAAGCAAAGTCAAGCAAGGCCATACACAGAAGCGAAAAAATCAAAAATTTATTCTCTACTTCCCATCAGCAGGCAATGTCTGGTCCCTTCCCAGGACATAGGGCTCCAATATGTGTAGTGGTTGCTCCACAGGACAAAAGAATGCCTGCCCCACCCCTCCCCTTCCCCCCAGCCTTCTTTTCCCTAGCTTTGTAGCTGAGAAGACATCACAAGGTATGGAATATCCCTTTTGTTACCTTGAGTCAGCTGTCCTGGTTGTGCCCTCTCCCAAGATCTTACCCACCCCATCCCACTGACAGGGCAATGTTGGGAAGAGCCTTGGTGCTGTGTGAGCACTGCTCAGCAGTAGTCACAACATGCGTGTGTTATCAACACGCTTCTAGCTCCCAACACAAAACACTGCACCATGAGAGCTGCTATGTGGAAAATCAACTCCAGCTCAGACAGACCCAATACAGTCACTAAAGCACTGACAGGCTAGGAGCATCGACCTCTAGGAAACGTATTCTAGTGTTTGACCATCCTCTCAGTAAAGAAATGCTTCCTAATGTCATTTTAATCCTCCCCTGGTACAGCTTTGAGCCATTCTTACACATCCTGTCACAGGATATCAGGGAGAAGGGATAAGCACCTCCCTCACCACTTCCTATTCCCAGGAGTCTGTAGAGGGCAACGAGTCACCCCTCAATCTCCTTTTCTCCAGCTTAGCCAAACCCAAAGTCCTTAGCTGCTCCTCATACAGCATGCCTTCCATCCCTTTCACCAGCTTTGTTGCCCTCCTCTATGTGCATTCAGGGTCCTTCACATCTGTCGCGGTCGGGCGCGCAGGGGTCCGACCACCTCCCAAAGGGAGAAGGGTTGAGGGTAAATTGGGATATCTCCCCACCAAGCTCGCAGGCGAATATGGAAATCAAATGAGCATTTAACAAGTTTATTACTAAATATATCCTAATAAAGCTGTATCTACTCTATAGAAATGTTACAATATGAAAGAGTGCCACACCCACCCGCTCGCTCCGCGTCCCTAGATGGTTTGGAACCAATAGAGAGGACAGGGCAAAATAAGAAGTTGATTATGTCTAAAAATAATAACACATGTGTAAGTGATGTGGGGTGTATGTGTGTGGATATCAGTTCTCTACCCTTTCCAGCGTCGGCCGCTTGGACTCTGAAAGTGGCTGGGGGGCGGCAGCCCTGCCTGGCGGCAGTGCGCGGCCCTGCCCGGCGCAGCTCCTGCCTGGCGGCTCTTTCCCTCCTCTGCTGGCTCGGAGCGGCTCGGCGCAGTTCCACAAGCGGCCAACGGTGGCACGGGCTGTAGCGGCTCGCAGCTGGCTCAGAGGCGCCTCAGCAGGGCTTCCCTGCTGCGGGCCCTCGACGGCAGCAGCGGCGATAACGATGCCCTTCTCGACGCAGTGCAGGAAGCAGTGAAAAGAGAGAGATTGTTTTATTCTTTGAGTTTTTATGCTTTGCCGCGCGTTATCAGATTTCTGGCTTCCGGCAGCAACGACCGCAGACGTCCATGGGAGTTGTGGTTTCTCTGTTTTAAATAAGATATTTTCTCGACTGTGGGTTGGTTTCCCACAACATCCTTCTTAAATTGTAGGGCTCAGAACTACACACAGCATTCCAGGTGAGGCCACAGCAATGCTGAATGGAGTGGGGCAATCACCTCTTTTGACCAGCTGGTTATGCTGTGTTTGATGAACCCCAGGATGGTGTTTACTCTCTGGGCTGCCAGGGCACACTGCTGTCTCATATGGAGCCTGCTGTCAATCAGCACCTCCACTGCATGGCTGCTTTCCAGCCACTTCTCTCTCAATTTATATTTGTGCCTCACAATACTCCAACCTAGGTGCAGAATCCAGCCTTTACACTTATTAAATTTTATCCTATTAATTGTAGCCCAATGCTTCAATCTATCTAGATCTTTCTGCAAGGCCTCTCATCCCTCAAGAGAGCCAACAGCACCCCTCAATTTGGTGTCATCAGCAAACTTGCTCATGATGCATCCAGATTGTTGATGAATATTTTGAACGGAAACTGACCCTAGAATTGAACCCTACAGAACACCACTGGTGCCTGCTCACTAGCCAGATGTAGCCCCATTCACTACAACATTTTGATATTTGCCATCAATCAGTTCTTCACCCAGCGTATCATGAACCCTCTCATTCCACAGTTGGACAACTTGTCCAGAAGAATGCTGTGAGGGATAGTATCAAAAGCCTCACTAAAATCCAGAAAAACTACATCCACTGCTTTCCCTTCATCCACTAGTTGGGTGACCTTATCATAGAAGGATATTAAATTAGTTAAACAGGACCCTCCTGTTGTGAACTCATATTGACAGTGCCTGATGATTGCATAATTCTTTAAATGCCTTTCAGTAGTACTCAGTAGACATTTTTCCATAATTTTTTTTCAGGAACTGAGATTAGACTAACAGGTCTGTGGTTCTCTGGGTCTTCCCTCACACCTTTTATGTAAATTGGAATAACGTGGGCTAGATTTCAGTCAGCAAGGACCTTCCCAGACTCCCAAAACCTTTGGTAGATTATCAAGAGGAGTCCTGCCATAACATCTTCTAGCTCCTTCAATACTTTGGGATTAATCCCATCAGGCCCCATGGACTTGTGAACATTCGGCTGATAGATCTGTTCCCTTACAATTTCAGCAACCATTAATGGAAAGTCATTCCTACATTCGTGGTCCTCTGACTCAGGACCAGTCAGCCCAAGGTCTGCCAGTATTTGACCTCTAGAGGTCCCTTCCAGCCTGAAGCATTCTATGATTCTATGATTCTGTGATTAAAGACTGAGGCAGAAAACACTTTTTCTTAGTCCCTACTAGTAAGATCACCATCTTCAACAAATATCAGTCCAATGTTATCTTTAGACCTCCTCTTGCTGTTAACATACTTTCAAAAGCATTTCTTGTTATCTGACACAACATTGACTAGTTTCAACTCTAACTGAGCTTTAGCCATTTATGTCTTCTCCCTGCATATAGAAACTACAACTCTGTAATCTTCCTGTGAAGCCTGACCTTGCTTGCAGATATCACGCAAGCCTCTTTTTCCTCTTGAGCTCTATGGGGCATTCCCTTTCAGGCAAGCCAGTTTTCTGTCCTGCTTGCTTGACTTCTGACACAGTGAAATTTCCTGCTCCTGTGCTTCTAAAAGGCGCTTCTTAAAGAGAGACCAGCAAGTGGTGGATTCCCCTGTATTAGACAGTTTTAAGACTCATCTTAACAGGGTGCTGGCCCATCTCACTTAAACTACACTTAAGGTTGGACTAGATGATCCTTGAGGTCCTTCCAACCTGGCATTCTGTGAATCTATGAATCCATGAATTTGTGGACTCCTAAGCTCTCAAAAGCAAATTTGTAGGGTACTTTGCTAAATAGCTCGAAGTTTGCTCTCCTGAAGTCCAGGGTAGCAACCCTGCTGTCCTTTTTTCTCATTACACTGAAAATTTTAAACTCAACCACTTCACACAGTGAAACAGAACAAATGAAATGCCAGCAAACACAATCAGTGTATTTGGTTTTAATAATAATCCAATGAATGGAATAGCCAGAAATATCTCATGGCACAAAAATATTTGCAATAATTTTGACAAAGATACAGAAGCTTACTGTGGCCAAGACAGTCATTTTCCATCACATTCCCCATGAGTCCTTTTCTATTCACAAATAGCAAGTCTAGGAGGGCATCTTTCCTAGTCGCCTCACTGAATACTTGTGATAAGTTATGCCCTGCAAACTTCAGTTTCCAAGACCTGCTCATCACAGTCTTACGATATTCCCAGTTGATGTCTGGGAATTTGAAATTTCCAGTAAGATAAAGGGCTAGCAATCCTGAAATTTATCCTAGAGAATAAAATATAGCTTATAGAATAACTCATCAGTGCTTACAACCTGGCTGGATGATTGGTAATGGACACACACTGCAACATCTCCTTTGTTTTACATGCCCCTAATCCTCACCCAGAGGTTCTCAACCACATCGTCACTAACTGTAAGGGCTGTGCATTCAAACCTCTCCCTTATATATAGTGCATCACCTCCACCTTGCCTGCCTCCTGAACAGCCTGTAGCCCTCCACCCCAGCACTCCAGTAGTGGGACTCATTCCATGTTCCAAAAATACCAGTGATACTGTAGCTTTGGGAGTTGAGCAACACTTCCAGCTCATCCTGTTTGTTTCTGAACACTGCATGTGTTTGTGTACAAGCATTTCAGATATGCTCCTGAGTCCTCTGTGCTCCCAGGAGCAGTGTAAATGCTCCCACTAGCATTGCCACTCTCAGGCAATGCTATGCCAACCCATGTTTAGGTTTACCTACTCCAGTCCTGTTGATATCCACTTCCCCCCACAGGTTCTTGTTTAAAGGTCTGTCAAGCTTCTTGAGGTAACACAACTTTTCTTGTCATTCTATACTTCCAAAGAGAACTAAATATTTTGCATACCGAAGACTAATCAAGTAAAAATTTAACTCCATCTGCTCTTCAAACGTTTGCAATATTTAAGGAATCTTAAAATATCAATCTGAAGAAAGGTACAATGTTCAGCCTGCTGTGGAAGATAGATTTTTTAAAGCTGTATTCAAAGTGTCTGTTCAAGCTCAAAGTTCAGATATGTAGCTGATCAATAAATTAACATTTTTGTGCAGATCATATTAAATTCTTCAGTTTCGGTTAGCTTTGCTAACAAGTAGTTTGCATTAGCAATATAGTTTTTCATTCTTATGGGAGTTTTAAGAAGATGGTAGTAGATGCAGTAAGACCACATCATATACTTTGCCTGCACCAAAGTTCACCTCATACAAGGTTTTTAAATATCTTCTTTTGGCCTCTTTAAACAGACTTTGAAACAAGTGTATTTATAGTAGGTTTGAAACAGGTTCTAAGCTTGTCAATGGTACAGTGAAGGCAGAACAATATGGGTATGATAACTCTATGAATCACAGAGTTTTCTAGTGTTACTATGTACTGCTTCCATTTTGTGACTGAATTCTTATAGGAAATAGTTCTTTACTTGTATGATCCTTCCATCTAACTATGCTGTCACAAAACAAACTACACTTTTCTTTCCTAAAATCCAGAATCACATGAGAAAACGACTGCCAGCTTTGATATTATCACAAATCAGTGACAGTGTCTGTTTGTAGAAGATTTTGAACTTAGTTGCATATTCTAAAGGGAGCTCTGCTAACTTCACTAGAATTGTGCTTGACTGATGAGATCTCACAGATTCTATTTACCTATTATAGTAATTTTTTTATCAATTACTTTAGATTATGTTTTCTTTTCATCAACATGCAAATTTTAAAAGCAAAATTTGAACTTTATCTGCATACTAGAAAACATATACACATATGTAGTGGGTCTGACCAACCTGGTTTTCCACATAGCAGCAGTGTTTTTGTGCTGCAAGGGTGTTGATAACACACGCATGTTGTGACTACTGCTGAGCAGTGCTCACACAGCACCAAGGCTCTTCCCAGTATTCAACCCCCCAGTGGGACGGGGTGGGCAAGATCTTGGAAAGGGACACAACCAGGACAGCTGGCCCAAACTGACCAAAGGGATATTCCATATCATATGACGTCAGCTCATCTATAAAGCTGGGGAGAAGGAGGAGGAGGTGGGGGGGGGGGCTGTTCCATTGTCCTCCAGAGCAACCGCTACACATCTTGGAGCCCTGCTTCCCGTGGAGTGGCCAAACATTGGTTACTGATGGGAAGTAGAGAATAAAACTTTATTTTCCTTTGCTTCTGTGCACGGATTTGCTTGGCTTTGCTTCTATTATTATTAAACTGCTTTTGTTTCTGTGGGGGTTTAGTAAAGCTCCGACAAGGCTTTGCGGTAGCTGCTACGTGGCCACGCCGCTGGTCCTCGCCCCCTCCCCTCTGCTGTGGGTCGTGGACAGAGAAAGAAAAAAAGAAAGGTTTTTAAGTGCCTTTTTGAATTGAGATAAGCAAGGTTTAATATAAAAAAACCACATAATAAGCAGTTGCAGTTAACAAAACAACAGTAACAGTGAGGAAGGAGCAATACAAAAAAAAAAAACATACCGGACAACAGCTATGGACCCAAGCCCAGCGAAGCAGTCAAACGAGAACTGCCCGCCCACCGGAACTGGCCCCGGGGCTTGATGTCAGCATGATATAGAATAACCTGGTTCCACCAAAATTAACCCTGTCCTGGCTGAACCAGGACAGTTTCTCATCTTATTTTCCTCCCCTTTCTTTTTGCTCTGCTGAGAAGAAAAGGGGGGGAGGGGGGTGTGATAGAGTGGCTTGGTGGGCACCTGGCACTCAGCCAAGGTTAACCCACCACAACATAAAAAAGAAATAAGTCTGTACGTTTTTAATATTGTTCAAGACATTTTAATATTCAGGATGTTGCATTATGCACTGTAATTCCATGGATGCATTATGTTTAAGAACTGCAGTATTTCTTCTGAAGTGAGTTTCCAGTCTTCCTTAACTTTTCACATTAGTTAAATCACATCACAAATATCACTTTCAGATTACACTACATTTTTGAAAGATATTCCCAACACAAAGTAATTTTCTAAGGCTTAAATCAAAACAGTGCATGTCGTTTTCATTACATTTTATTCTACAAAAGCATGCAAAGACAAATGATGAAAGGAATAAGCCTTAGAAAAGCTACTGAAAACTCAGGTGACTCCTAATGATATTCTTGATCTTATCCCTGCCTTCATAATGGTCTGGACCAAAATACCACATCTTATTATTTCTAGGTTTTGAGATATTCAAAGTTGGAATAAAATTTTGGCTATGAAACAGTATTAGCCATAGAAACTTCATTATCTGGAATTAGACTAAAAGTATTTTAAAATGACTACTAAATTTGCTTTTTAAAAATAAAAATAATCATTCATTCTATGACTAATAGATTGTTTAATCATGATACATTCCTGTAGCTAAGAAAACTATCCCACCACTATTAATAATGCTAATAGTGCAAATTTTTTGGTTTTGGTGTTTTTTTGTTTGGTTGGCTGGGGTTTCTTTTGTTTTGTTTTTTCATTTTTTTGTTTGTTTCTGACAAATTCTACTCAGAATGCTTTTTCTGGCATTCTAACAAACCATGTGGTCACTGAAAACATATTAATTATAATTTCAAATCCAACCCTTTGGGAAAAATCATTTACCAGCAATAAGCCAAAAAAAATGTTGACCTCAATAATTGACTGTGGGAATCAAAAACAATGAGGACTTGTTATGTAATATTAAATTTTACACAGTTGTTCAGCTCAAAACTAAATTATCACTCTCTTATGTCTAATTTTATTAACATATGCAAATCTAAGAGCATATTTATAAGTCGGCATTCATTAATTTAATTTCTGCAAAAAGCTCTACAATTTCAAGTGAACGCATCAACTCTGCAATCTCTACATGTTCATAAAACACTGTGAGTGAAATTCCTGGTGGAAGCAAAAATTCCAGCCAATAAATTCACAAACACTTCTTTCACAGTGTCACAGAACTACTCAACACGAAAAGTGTGAAGTATATTTCGCTGCTCCATCAAGAAGTTACTATTCTTAACCAACAGCCATTTAACTCTTTCTAGTGACTGCACATCTGTTTAGGTTAAATGGATGTCCGTTAGCATTCACAAACTCCAAAGTCCTTTCAGAAAACAAAGATCATGCCTGATTGCTACTACATAATAATAAATAGAGCTAACATATATAATATCTCTATTATTACATTTTACAATGTTATAGTGATATAGATTATGAGACGGTCATGATCAAGATACTTATCAACACAAGGGGGGAAAGAGGCACACATAACATGTTACTGTGAGAAAAGAGGAATATGAATTATGACTCCTAAAAGGGCAAAAAGGTGGCACTGCACAGAGGGCCAAAGCAAATATATACCAAGTCCCACAGGCTGTAAGGTTAAGAACATGTGAGTAAATGCAAGGGCATTAATTACCATGTCATTTGGCAATGTTCCTCTGAGCGAATTTTTTGGTAATGTCACATAAAAGATAAAGTCTGAAATTAATGAAGACTGCAGTAGAAAATACTCAGAAAACAAAACATAAGATGCACAAAATAATCTTGTATTCCTCTACCACGTTAATTTATGGTTGAGTGCCTCATAAAAGCCTTAATATTATTCCAGTGGAAAGACGTATATAATTCACTTTCTTTATATGATCTGATTGATGCACCTTAAGCAGCCAGACTGAAATAATTCTAGTCTGTAGTAGCTAGAGTGTCTCAGGTATTTAATTTCCGGCTAGTACTTATACTTCAGTCCTCAACATGGACAAACTTTAATTAACAGGGATAGAACTTATCCCTTCACAAAAAAAGTCTATCTTAAGGCTTTTACGTTTCAGATAGCCCAACAACACTTTCAAAAGTCTGTGTACTGCATTAGATATTGTGGGAAGGACATGTATACCCGTTTGATTACATGTAAAATTTAGTAAGAACATTGAAGTCCTAAAGAGATTTTGAGGAAGGGTTTGAGTTTTTTAAAACTGAAAATAAAATATGACTCTAAGTCATTATTCAAATCTGGATGCAGTCTTATGCAGTACATACCAATAATCTCTTGGCATCACCTTGTAAGAATATTTTATCCTTTACAAAAAAGTCAGAGCACATTTCAAAGTTATCTCAAGACTACACAGAAGAAAGCACAACACAAATGCACTTGTTGAATGCAAAGACTTTCATCTGAAAACAGTTCAAGTAGAGGAAAATGTAGCTTACTTAGGTCTACTTACCAGTATAACTTTATTTCTTAATAACAGTGAAGATAAAATGTCAAATGTGGTGCTGAAGTATAAAAATGCTGAATATGTTTTCCAATGCTCAGAAAGATTATACTGTGTCTTTTAGCAAAAGGCTATAAATACTGTATTCTTGGGGATGTTGGAGAGGGCTGACTAAGCCATTTTCAAAGCAAATAAAGAGCCAGTCAGCTGAGATTTAATTAGGCAATGATGTTATTTATGTAAATGCCATCTTAAGAATACAGATAATGAACAGGTTAATTGATAATGATAAAATTTAGAAATGGAAGTTAACTAGATATTTGTCCACAACCCCAAAATCTAAGTATGTGTTAAACTATAGTATCAATTATAGGAATCATCTCCCAGCACTTTAGCTGATGAGCTGCACATAAGATTGAATAACAGATACTGCAGCTGCAAGTAGAGGGGTTTTGTGCAATGATTCACTTCTAAAATTACATCAGATTTCCATTAACCACAGCACTGTACAAGTACATTGATTGAAAGAAAAGTGCACTTCCAGTACATAAAGTCTAACCTCTTCTAATGTTTCAAATAGTGTAAAAGTATGTCCACTGTGTAAAATCTAACTCCTAATATGTTCTGAATACTGTAAAATTGTACCTGATGTTATTCTGTATTTATTCTAAAATAAAAATATGAGGGAAAAAGGGGGCAATATTTCACCCCTTTCATCCTGTAGATGTAATTTACAGACACACATCTTGAACGCAATTAAAAATTTTCTTTATATATACATGATTATAATTGTAGTAAAAACATTCTTTTGCATAAATTAATGATTTTGTCAAAAATTTTATATCATCAATGCAATGAATTCTCAGGTTAAAAAGGGGTTTTTTTTTAACAGACAGACAGATTCATGGTGGATATAAAGGGAAGTTTTTACTTGTATTTAATGAAGTTATCTGAATCATTTTATGCCAGGAAAAAATATGATCTAAATGTGTATCTCATGATAGAGAAGAAAAAGAAATCAGTAAAGTGGAAATAATACCTGAGCTATTGTGAAAGTTTGGGGTTTTTTTTCATAATAACATTGGATTTTATGATTTCACATATAACTGATATCACATTGCAACTCCCTGAAGGTCATTCTCTTGAACAATCTAGGTTTTATCTCTTTGGAGACTTTTTGAACATCAAAATCCACAGAGATAGATTTTTCAATTTATATATTCATTTTACATACCTTCTAAAAGTAGTGATCATAAATAAAGTCTGTTAGCTAAGTATTAGGATTTATCTTGTCCTAACTTACATCTAAATATGAAGCATCTAGGAATCAGAATGCCCATGCCTCTTATGGCAAAAACGGAGAGATGTAGCTGCTTTTACAGATGTTTACAGGGATTTTGTTCACACTACATCAGTACAGGGTTTCAATATCTAATGATCTGAAAAGATGATACTGAATGAAATAACGTCAACTTGCATAAGAAAAAATTAATCTTTTTTTGAGAGTGTTTGATTCACTAGAGTTTTGTTTGCATTAGCAGCTAGTGTAGACTGATAAAAGTGGATTGGTAGAACAGAAAAGCTGCTGATAAGGATGTAACATACACATTATCAGTGTTTCAGAGTGTGGAGGGTATTACTTTGCACTAGTTCCAGTGAGGTCCAAATGACTGACTGACTATTAGCAGCTGGAACACAAGAGATGCCCTCCTGGCTTGCACTTTTCCATGTAGTTCTGCCCAAAAGGAATCCAGTTAGTGAATCCTGACGTTCTGCAGTGGATTCACCTTTACTGTTTCTGTGCAAATTAGTACTGTGTTTCTGAAGTAAATCAACTTAGCTTTTTTTTGCATCACTGAAAGTCTTACCCATATCAGCAGCCAACAGGCAGACTAGTGACAGAGTGAAGAAAAAAACACCCTTTAAATATAGTTAATATGGATGTTTGATCCTCAGCAACAGCTACTTTGCATCCATTGACTTATACTACTTGCTATATAAGCATAACAATGTTAACCAAAGCAGTTTAAGTTAAGACAACAGAGAGATTCACTTTAAAAATATAGGCTTGATAAGGCCTAAATCCTGATACAGTCTCGCTCTCTGCTCCTGTGTGAAAATTATGAGTCTGGCAAGAAAGAGATTCACACTAAACTCCTAGTAAAAAATCTTGAGCCTTTCAATTATAATAATTCTGAATGGACTTTCTGTTCCCAGGATGTTAAGTGCTGTAACACTATTCAGAGTTACTAGAAATAATTAACTTTTAGAAGTCTTAATGTGTTTATCATTGCATCCATCAGTCCAGTAGTATGATTGGAGATTTTCTTCAGAAATTTAGTTTATTCATTGTGATTTTTGGCATCACATCTTAATATCAGTATGTAGGTTTTACATATGACATTAACTATTGCAATCATTTTTCATGTTAAATGGTTTGGGAGTTGATACAACTGTGAGGTCAAATTACTGAGGTCAAATTCATACCACTTTCATCTATTACAGTTATGAAGAGAGCAGCAAACTACTTTAGCAATACTTTGGTTAGACCTAGAGGATAAGGGAACAGCTTAGTCACAATGTTAGGTGAGTACCCTGAACATAATACAAGAATAAAACGATTTAGTTAGGTCATGTAGAGACAACACGAGAGAGACAAAAGCTTAGCTAGAAATCAGTCTGGCCACTGTGGAAAGAGATAACAAAAAGCAATTTTACAAATACAATAATAAAAAAAAGAGTCTGAGAGAATCTCTGTCGTTTATGGGATGAGAGGGGGAACATTGTTACCAAGGATGAGGAAAAAGCTAATGCTGCCTTTGCCTCGGTCTTTAATAACCAGAGCAGTTATCCTCATGGTATTCAGCCCTCTGATCCTGAAGACATGGATAGAGACCAGAATAAACTCCTCATAATCCAGGAAGAGGCAGTTAATGACCTGGTATGCCAATGGGACATGCACAAGTCTATGGGGCCGGATGAGATCCACCCAAGAGTGCTGAGGGAATAGTGGAGGAACTTGCCAACCTGCTCTTCATCATTTATCAGTGATCCTGGTTAATGGGGGAGGTTCCGGATCACTGAAAGCATGCCAGTGTGACACCCATCTACAAGAAGGGCAGGAAGGACAATCTGCGGAACTACAGGCCTGTCAGGCTGACCTCAGGACTGGAGAAAATTATGGAGAGGTTCATCTTGGATGCGCTCATGAGGCAAGTGCAGGACAGCCAGGGGATCAGGCCTAGCCAGCATGGGTTCACAAAGGACAGGTCCTTTATAACCAACCTGATCTCTTTCTATGACCAGGTGACCTGCCTAATGGATGAAGGCAAGGCAATTGTTGTTGTCTACCTGGACTTCAGTAAGGCATTTGACACTGTCTCCCACAGCATCCTGTTGAACAAGCTGGTGGCTCATGGTGTAGAGAGGTGGACTCTTTGCTGGATTAAAAACTAGCTGGATGGCCAAGCCCAGAGGGTTGTGGTAAGTGAAATTAAATCCAGTTGGTGACTGGTCACAAACAGGGTCCCCCAGGTCTCATTTCTGGGGGTGGTCTTGTTTAATATCTTTGTTGATGACCTGGATGAGGGGATTGAGTGGCCCCTCTGTAAATTTGCAGATGACACAAACTTAAGTGGGAGTGTCAATCTGCTTGAGAGTAGGAAGGCTCTTCAAAGGGATCTGGACAGGCTGGAGTGATGGGCTGACGTCAATTGTATGAGGTTTAACAAAGCCAAGTGCTGGGTCATGCACTTCTGTCAAAACAACCTCCAGCAACTCTACAGGCTTGGGGAGGAGTGGCTGGAAAGCTGCCTAGCGAAAAGGACCTGGGGGTGTTGGTGGACAACTGGCTGAACATGAGCCAGCAGTGTGGCCAGGTGGCCAAGAAGGCCAACGGCATCCTGGCCTGTATCAGAAACGGTGTGACCAGTAGGAGTAGGGAGGTGATTGTGGCCCTGTACTTGGCACTCGTGAGACCGCACCTTGAGTACTGTGTCCAGTTTTGGGCGCCACATGTCCTATAAGTAGGACATTGAGTTTCTGGAGTGGGTGCAGAGAAGGACAACAAAGCTGGGATATCTGGAGAGTATGTCATATGAGCAGCCCCTGAAGGAACTGGGATTGTTTAGTCTGGAGAAGAGGAGGCTGAGAGGACACCTCATTGCTCTCTACAACTACCTAAAAGGAGGTTGCAGTGAAGGTGGTGTTGGCCTTTTCTCCCAGGTAACTAGTGACAGAACAAGAGTTAATGGCCTCAAGTTGTGCCAGGGGAGGTTTAGATTGGATATTAGGAAGAAGTTCTTTACTGAAAGAGTGGTTAGGCATTGGAATAGTCTGCCCAGGGAGGTGGTGGAGTCACCATCCCTGGAGGTGTTAAAAAAAGAGTATGTGTGGCACTTTGAGACATGGTCTAGTGGTCAGGGTGATGCTGGGACGAAGGTTGGACTAGATGATCCTACAGGTCTTTTCCAACCTAAATGACTCTATGATTCCATAAATAGCCTGTTAAACATTGGTTGTGAAAGATGTAAACATGTCAACCTCTTCGAAAGTTCCAAAAGAGCAGACCATGATCACCAGTGACAGCTAGCAGCTAGACACTGAGTCAGTCTGAAGAGGACATGCAAGAAATGAGGATCCTTTGCCCAGTCCTGTAACCAGCAGTTCTCAGGGTAACCCAGGGAGAGAGCTCCAGAGAGCCCAGTTCCTGGTCCAGGACTACACACAGAATGGATGGAGCCTCTACCATGACCCATCAAACTTCTGCCCTACATTGCCTTTCATGTCGAACAAGGAAATAATGTAATTCATAAACTTGAAAAGATCTGACTAAAATGTTTTAGTATGCAAGTCCATTCAGTCTCTGCTTTGTAATTTGGTCTTAACTATGACAACATGCCACAGTCAAATTTACGTTTTGTTACATCTTGTCACCTAACTTCTCTCACTAACACAATTGTTTTGGGGGAGTTGTTTTTTTGTTTGTTTGTTAATTTGTTTGTTTTTGTTTTTAAAGTCTGACCTTATCTAACTTCCTATCAGGGTGAAGCATTATTCTTCTACCAACAGTACTGTGAAAGTACAGTTCTATTCAAATTTCAGCTATGTAATGCTCCTTTTTTCTAACTTTTTTCTATTTGTATTAGAAAAAAAGTATTGAAATTACTTTGAATAGCAATGAAAGTACTGAAATTACAGTCCTCTTTAACCTCTCCTTTACTTAATCTTTTCAATTTTCCCCTGCATGCTATCTCCCTTCCACAGTATGATAGTGTGTGTCTGATCTGAAATACCTGTCTAGTGTTTGTGATCAGTGAGCAGAGCTAGCTGTATCTGGCTTTGTTCAGTACTTAGTTTCTTTGATTACCAATTAGAAAAGAAAAATGCAGTCATTCACTCCACTTCAGTGGTTCTTTTCCTTGGACAACAGGGCCCAGAGCCAGAGTCAGTGTTTATATGCAAGGAAACATTGCTAATAGTTATGCTAGGGTGGGCTCTCCAGCTGTCTATTAAATGCTAAAGTAGAGGTTGGTCATCCTGTGATTGCTTATCTGACCAAGTGACTACAACAACAACATTGATCTCTAGTTATGTTCATGAAATACATTTTAGACAATTAAAAATTACTGAATTGTTACTAATTCTACTATCCACTATTTGAAATATTCTATATGGAGAGCAAAACACTCTTCAAGTGCTTCCTCCTAGTAAAAATTCTCAGTAGTATTAACCTCAATTTTTATGCTTATTCTTTTTACTTTGCCTTGTACACTTGTCTCAGAGGAAAAAGATTTTGCTGACAATCCTCAGAATTCTCCATTTTTATAGTCTTGACAAATCTGGCAGAGTTCTTGCTTTGAGTCTGTGATGAGTTAGCACAAATAACTAGACAAAGTAGCCCTGTTGAAGCCCAGAGGCTAAATAATATAAACTTGTAACAGCTGAAATGATGAGATAGTATCATCTTCTCCTAGTTCAAAGTTTCAAAGAACCTGGGGAATCTATCTTTCTACACCAACAAGGATTCCTAGTACTTGGTCAATCTACTCACAATGCTTAAAAAGGAAAAAAAAACCAAAACTTTAACACAAAAAGCATGCAAAGTGCTGCCAGTATTAATATTTTCAATTGTCAGCATAACAATGGTGATCATTCCCCTAACATGTAATTCAGTTATGACTGAAAATTTTGTAAGCTAGTCATCAGGTAAGGGAACAGTTTGTTTCCCTCCAATATTGTACTGTTTAGACATTGGTAATCATTCAGAACGGCACTCTGCCTGTAAAGCACTCCATTTTCATTTTTCAGGGACCAGTGTTCTTTCAGAAATCATGGACATTTTTGTCTTAAAGAAAAGACAAAGCTTGACTGTGCTAATTTTGTGTTAGATACAAAGATTTTGCAGAAAATGTATTAAAATTTATTAAAATATGTTTTAAAAAGCCTTTGAGATTTTTTAAACCAGAAAAAATGTATGTGCATAAGAGAGATACAGAAAACCTCACCTAAATAGCTTGATTACAGTTGTTTTTCTTCCTTGTTTATTTCTGGGCTTTGTATTTGGATTTATTTTTTTTTTTCTAAAACTCAGTATAGCATATCATCTAATATACTAGTGAGCAGAGATAAGGAGAAAAGGGTGTTGTGTTTTAATTATGTAACCTCATGCAGTAGGTTAGCCTTGGACAGCTGCAGACCCACACTCAGCCATTTAATTACTCCCCCTTCTCAAGAGGACAGGGAGAGAAAATAAGATTTAAAAGCTCATGGATCAAGATAAAGACAGGAAGATTGTTTAGCAATTACTGTAACAGGCAAAGTAGGCTTAAGTTTTGGAAACTTCATTTAAATTTTTGCCAATTGAAATAAATCAAAACCAAAAATTAAAAGAACACTCTCTCACACCTACACCCCCAACCTCAACTAGGCTCCTTCGTTTTCCAATGCTTAATTATCTTCACACAGATTTTGTTTTCATTATATCCAATAACAGCCTCCTGTTTTAATTTATGGCTGCTGCCTCTTGTTCTCCCACCATGCATTTCAGTAAAGATACTGGGACTGTCAGTAATCTTCTACATACTGGAAAACTGCTCTTCAGTTCTCTCAAATTCTCATAATGAGTGTTTGAGACATCAACTTTTCTTGGACTGTCATACACTCTTATAAATACATGGCAATCAACAAACATGAACATCACAGTTGGACTGATCTTAGTCCTGCTTTCCAGCTGATCAAGGTTGGAGTCTGCTGGAGGAATATATCCACGCAATATGGAGCACAACCATGGATCTACCCAGTAGCTGGTCCCAAGATGCCCTAGCCTCTCCTGTTGCTGGCTCCTGAACATATGAGCCCCAGAGGTTTACAGCTCCACTGCAGTTACTACTACACAGACCTTTTAGGCTATCTGTCTGTTCCAGCTTGAAGTTCACTAGCATTGATATATTTCCATTCAGAATAGTACATATCCACACAGAAGACAGTTACTAATGGAATTTAATAAAAATAGAGTGCATAGAGCTCATTGAAACAAGCATGCTATTTAGCAACACATATACTCATCCAGCCCCTTTCATACTCTTCTCCTTCCAGTTTCCCAAGATTGGTTGTCCCTGATCCACCTCAATCTCTCCCTTTCATTGTCTTTACTCTTTTCCCTAAATGTCCTATGTCTTCCACACTCCCACAATGTCCTTAAAACATTCCCTAGTCTCCAAGGAGTTCTAGGAAGATAATCTTTTTAGTTGACTAATACTGTGGGGACAATAATCTTGTTTTCCTTTGTTAGTTTTAGGCCAGTTGATTCTATATGGTCCATTTACCTTTGTTAGATTACTAAGGTTTCTCCACCTGTCATTGTTTACCTCACCTTTACTGGATCTTGGTATTTTTTACCTTCAGTAATGTAACATAATACTATTTTTCTAAGGATTAATCTTAATCTACAATAATTCTGGAGTTTAATTAAACAAAATTAAACCAGCTTGCCAACAATCAAATGAAAGGAAATCTTTGTGAAAGAAACTCTTCAACACAGAATGAGCCTCTGAGGAATAAATGCATCTATAATCTATATTATCTTTCCTTTCAGGTTCCTATTAGGTTTGGCAGATGGGCTTTAACATGTTGTTCCAATCCCTAAATCACCCTTTCATTAAGTGCTGATCTTTACAACCTTGTCATGGGCCCACAGGGGAAGTTAATGCCACAGAATTTTGTGATCTGTATTCTTCAAGTTTAAGGAATTATCCATCTGAGGTGCAAGACTTTATCAACTAAACACAGATATTTCATTTAGGTTGTGATAAACTGTGTTGTGAGAGATGACATAATGCATATAATCCTAATGTAAATGTTCACATTTGGTTGGAAGGATTTTTTCCCAGCAGTGTCCCTTTCTCTCTACTGACTGGAAAGGGGCCACGTGCAAGTCAGCTGCTGGAATATAGATGTTTAATGCCATTTCAGATGCTACACAGCATCAGAGACAAATTCACGTGTTTGGAAGATATGCCAGACTCTGGAGAAGACCCACAGCCTGTGGAACATCTGCCCAGGTGTCCGAGAAGGCCAACGGCATCATGGCTTGTATGAAAAATAGTGTGTCCAGCAGGAGTAGAGAAGTGATTATGCCCCTATACTCGGTGCTGGTGAGGCCACAGCTTGAGTACTGTGTTCAGTTTTGGACACCACGGTATAAGAGAGGCATTGAGGTGCTGGAGTGGGTCCAGAAAAAGGCAACAAAGCTGGTGAGGGGTCTGGACAACATGTAGGGAACTGGACTGTTTAGTCTCGAGAAGAGAAGGCTGAGGGGAGACCTTAATTTTTCTGTACAACTACCTGAAACGAGGTTGTAGAGATGTGAGTGTTGGTCTCTTCTCACAAGTAACTAGCAATAGGACAAGAGGAAATGGTCTCAAGTTGCACCAGGGGAGGTTTAGATTGGAATGGTATTAACACATTAAATATCTTTACTTGGTTTGAAATTTTTGTGCTTCAGCAACCCTGATAGTAACAAGACATTCTGCTCTTCATAAGAATATGTTGAAACTGTAAATCAGTCCTTAGGTCACCTTAAGCAGTCAGTACCTTTACTCTGCAACACGCTTTTAATGTTCTAAGGCTAAAACAGTACATTCCCTTTGAGAGTTTTCATTGCACAAGTCAGGCTGACAGAAAATTCTTCCACTAACTGCTGGTGACATTGAATGATTTCTGGCACACAGAAAGGTCTTACTATGTACACCTAAATCCATGCATATACATCCAAATAATAAGGAAACTCCAACAGTTATTACAATTTCCACATACTTATCACAGAATTATAGAATCATAGGATGGTTTGGGTTGAAAGGGACCTGAAAGGTCTTCTAGTTCCACTTCCGTTGCCATGAACAGGCACAACTTTCAGTAGACCTGGTTACTCAAAGACCCACTCAACCTGGCCTTGAACCTTCCCAGGGAGGACGCATCCACAACTTCTCTGGGCAGTCTGTTCCAGTGTCTCACCATTCTCAAAGTAAAGAATTTCTTCTTAATATCTAATTTAAATCTACCCTCTTTTGGTTTGAAACTGTTACTCCTTGTCCTATCACTCCCTGATAAAGACTCATTCTCATCTTTCCTGTAGGTCCTCTTTAACTACTGTTAAACTATTGTAACAGCCAGCTGATTTTATTACTTTGCTTTTGCAAGGATTCCTGTGAAAAAAAGTTTTATCTCCTTGTACAGTGTTGCCTGCCTTTAGAAACATAAAAGATAATTAAAACAAGAGGGTGAATAAACAGGCATACCAGGTTAATATTCTAGCTGTGAAAGAAAGCTAATGTGTTCTTGCACCTAATAATACGTGACATTTTGCTGCAGTTGAGGAATTCATTTATGGAATTCCAGAAATTAAAAAAAATTCTCCATTCATACCTCACATGTTCTTAGAGGTCAAAATCACTAAGCTACTGTCCTGGTTTGGCCAGGACAGGGTTAATTTTAGTGGAGCCAGGTTATTCTACACCATGCTGATGTCATGCCCTGGGGCCATTTCCGGTGGGGGGGCAGTTTGCATTTGGCTGTTGTCTGGGTGAGCTCGCTCCCTCACTGTTCTCTGTTATCAATAATAAGGGTAGTGATGTAACAGTTTAAGAATATTAAGAAAATTAGCCCCTTACACACAGGACAAAACTATAAATAATAACTGTACTAAACTATACTAATCACAATCTATATCTACTACATACATGGCCAATGCCAAAATTTAATATTATGCTTAGGATGGTTACAAAGACTATTAAGGTAAATGAAAATATATAGATGATAATTGCCAAAATAGGCTTTTGTCATCCAAAGAACTTCAGATGTTGCAATTCCCACTGTTTTCTTAGCCTATGCAGTTAAGTACTAACTGCAAGTTTGGTGAAGGTAAAACTAGTTCTTCTTCTCAAGCACTGGGCATGTCAGTCGTATGAAACTAACTACATAGAGCAAAATCAATGACAATGATGTGTGACAGATGAAAGTGATCTCCCTGGCAGAGGCTCCAAAAGCTTTAAAGGACTGAGCCATAGCCTGTCTAAGATCTCCTCTAAGAAACCCACAGAGGAGCAGAGCACAATGAGTGCGGATACATATGAGTTTGGAACACAGGTAAGTTGTGGGTACAAGGAATCTCGTGCATACCTCTCCCATTGCATGCAGTTTGACTAAGAGCTAACCACTTGACTCTGTAAATGTGACAGCCTAAGTGAGCCTACTTTGAGCTCTCCCTGCTCTAACTGCTTGCTTGGGGAGCCTGTTGCAGCCACCGACCAGAGATCATGATCCTGATCTCTGTTAACTTTAATGGAAGTTTAGATACCTATGTATATGTAGTCACAGGGGTCTATGGAACACTTCTGCCCTTTCTAAAATGAAGACAGGAGAGCAGGGACCACACCTTAGGATCTACGAAGTGGCACTTCTTTCTAGGCAACTGAACTCTAGGCCTTTATTTACACATGAATGTCTCAAATTTTCAACTGAATCTATGTGTGCTAAACTATATATTTTTTTCTTTACTAGTCTTAATTCTTTCTCCTTAGTGGAAATCTTTTAGGAAGATATAGTGACTTAAGGTTTTCAAATTTGGGAGTTTTTCTGGTATTGTTGTTGGTTTTGGGATGAGGTTGTTTTCTTTTTCCTGCTAATGAAACATCCTGTAATTTTCCCTTGGAAATGTGCTTCTCTTCAACTAGTGGACATCTATATACAAGCATGGTCATTTCAAATGCTGAGTTGATTTACAATAAGAATTGTACAATTCTTAAGAATACAATAAGACAATTCCTGTCTTCTTCAGAAATCATGTTTTAGAAACAGCCTTGTTTAACAGCCTCCTTCAGGTTGTAAGTGTATTTTTTATGCAAGTGAACAGAGCTGATTCAAGCCTCTGAGCTCTAGAAAAAGATGACAGTGCAGGCATTGCACTGCTTTTAGGTCTTCCTTTTGGATAGCTCTAGATTGTTTCTACAATCAGCACACAAAGGGGGTTTTTTTCTTGTTCTATCTCTGAGACATTCAGTAATCCTATATATTGTACAGAGAACGTCAAGACACCACCTTTGAGTAGTAGGTTCTGCTTGGGATTGGATAACTGAAAGCTAAGTTCTGTGATATGTAACTGGAAAACGACAGATTTTTTCTTTGCGTTTGAGTCTCTGGACAGATTTATTCCTCTGATGGCAAGGAGTTAAAAATATTTCACTGATTGAATTAGATGATTAATACCAGAAAATGCTCAAAAAGCAAGTGGTTTCAAGAGCTTGGATATGAGGTAAGTGGTGTGTGGAAGACCTCATTATGCTGAATTAAAAGGATCTATCCTGCTGCAGATTTTACCTGTCAGGGAGCAGGAATATAGTTCAGTGATTTATTTTTCTGATTATTTAGGTGCTTTGCATGAGAAGCCCTCTAATTCATCAGACAGAGAGTTCTCAGATATATACTTGCATCTCTTGGATCACACCCATTTGTTGCATGAGAAATTTAGTAATGCAGACAAATCTTCTTAGATCATAACAGTAAATCTAATACGAAACCTTAGCGTCTCAGCAGATTTAAAGGTTACCCTTAGAGCTAGCTAAACAGAGCTCTTTGGCTTTCTGCCTTCCCTGCATGCACATATGAAAATTGCTTTCTATTTTGCTTAACAATCTAATCCTTTTAGATCTGATTTTGAAAGTCAGGTGGTAGTTTTTCCAGTCTCAAATATCTATTCAGAATAATAAACCTAATTCACCCTTAACTGGTATTATTTGAAATCGAAAGTGTGGAACCAAGGTTGAAATTAGCATTAAAAAGTAGTGAAGGGAGAAAATTAGTGCTGTAGTTTGCTTTTGTCATTTCATTGAAACTAATTCTAGTAAAATAAGCTATCATCAAAGAAATTATTAATTTACAGAATAATTAAGGCAATGTACTTCTGTATCAGGTTCCAAAAAAATGGCACAGGCAAGAGGTATCAAAGCAGAATTCAAAAAATTAGTGACTACTTCTTGTTATTTAGATGCACCTACAGCCATCCCAGCTCTCTTTTAAAATAAATGGTTGCATCACCTGTAGAACAATACTCAAGACTGAGTAGCATGAAGGACTATATTTGCTTACAGAAGAAAGCTGAACACTAGACTTGAAGCATATAGAGAGAAGAGAGGTGACCATGTACATGAAAAGCAAAGTAGGAAAATGTATCAGAGATAACAGGGGATTTGAATTAAATTGAACTTCTCTCCATGAAAATATGTACCATGTCAGCACGCTAGAGGCTTATGCCATGAGATACAAACCATAGGTTATGTAGCTGAAGATGTTCTAGATTTGTCTCAGTGCTACAGTAACTCAACAGAACAGCACCTGTATTGGAACTATTTCACTTCAAGCTGGACTGGAATACAAATGGAGCTAGTAAACAACTTGAAAATTGCCTTGAAGTATGTATATGTGAATTCTGAAGATATGTGGTCACAGCATGTCTTTCTGATTAATTATATCCTTCCAGACAATGCTGATTTTGGCTGGGATAGAGTTAAATTTCTTCATGGCTAGAGTGGGCCTATATTTTGGATTTGGGCTGAAAACAGTGTCAATAGTTCAGGGATGGTTTAGTTATTGCTGAGCAATGCTTATGCAGAGTCAAGGACTTTTCTGTTTCTTATACCACCCCACCAGCATGTAGACTGGGGGTTCACAAGAAGCTGGAAGTGGACATAGCTGGGACAATTGACCCCAACAGATCAAAGAAGTATCCCACACCATATGACATTGTGCTCAGGAACAAAAGCCACATAAAAGAGGAATGGGGATGTTCACAGGTATGTCATTTGTCTTCCCAAGTAACCATCAAGTGTGATGGAGCCTTGCTTCGTGGAGATGGCTGAACACCTGCCTGGTGATGGGAAGCAGTGAATACCTTATCTTGCTTTACATGCTTATGTAGCTTTTTTTTTTTATTTATTAAACTGTTGTCTAAGTTTAGCTTGTATCCAGGGCTAAGCTATAGCAGTTGCTCTGTTACCTGATGACCCTTCCCAAGTAGAGAAAGGAAAAGAAGAGAAGACTTGTGGATTGAAATGAAAATGGATTTAATGAAACAGCAAAACTAATACTAATGCCAGCATAAACTATACAAAGTTATATTCAGCCCAGCAAATTACGGTGGTCACAATAAATAGGCAGGCAGTCTACAGGAAAAGGAAGAGAGGGAGCCGGAGAATGAGGAAGAGGAAGCCAAAAAGGAGACCCTATTCATCAGCAAACTTTCCCCTTTACAGTGAGTGTGGTGTTTATGGTATGAGATACACCTGTGAACCAACTTGGGTCAGCTGCCCTGATTGACTCAAAACTGCTAATGGGCTGCAGACCCAGGCAGAATCCCAGGCCTGGGATTCTGTTGCAGTGAAACCAGAATAACTGTCTTTTTCTCAGCCCATGAGTTTTAACCATAACAGTTTCATTGTTAACTGCAAGGATCTCAAGATTGTTGCTCTTTTATACATATATACCATACATATATTTTATGAAATCTTCCAAATATTCAGTAAAATGAACAATCGTTTTAACTTTTGGAACTCATTAAATTAATTCAATTTTATCTTATTTTAGATAAGACAAAGATCTTTGCTTTAAGATACATAGTACATTGTTTCATCATACTTATGCTGTTACACTTTTGTTATTCATTGGTGATTATATTTATAAAGGAAATATTATTTATATTACAGTTTAGTGTCTCCCCAGGCTATATGAAGTAGTGTGACTTCTTAATAGTGAAACTTAGGTTAAGCCCATTAGTATAGTAAGTACATTTCTTTTTTGATACTCTGTGCAAACATCAAACACTAATTTTGACTTCTGAGCCTCTGGGCTGATTGATGTGCTGTACATGCACATTGCTGATTCACACAGTGCGCTTTAAAAAATATCTACTATAGCTAAAAATACTAAAAAGACATTTTTAGCATTTCGCTTCTGGAAAATAGCTCATTAAGTCATTCATACTACAAAACTTCTATCAAAACAAATGAGTAAGTTCTTGATGGAGGAAAAAAGAGAACAACGTTTCTGCTAAAATCTGGAGATGTCTCCTATACCTGGATGCATTGCTGTGTAACTTGCCCAAAGTGAACCTGCTTTGGCATGGGGGTTGGAGTAGGTGGTCTCTGGAGGTCTCGTCCAATCCCTACCATTCTGTGATTCTGTGATTCTGTGACTCTGTGTTGATGTTAAGACTTATTTCTTCCAGTTTAAATCTCTCTTAAAGACAAGATTAGACACAATTGTGTAAACCTAAGTTTAATGTGCATTTACTATTGCATTAGATGAACTATTTATCTCCCAGGCTAAAACATTACAAAATATGAAATTAAAAAATATTTTTTAAAAATGTGTTATATATATAATGTTATAAAACCTTATACAGATTATGGTGGTTTTAGGTCACAAACCACTGAAATGCAAGTATTAAAGTTAGAATGAATTTGTATAGGAGGGAACTTCTTTTCCTACTCATCACAGGTAATCTCAGTTTCTGAGAAAACTCATTGTAGAGTACAAAGTACAGTTTGTACTGGAAGAGATACCAAACACAGTACAATATCATACAGCTATCTTTCTCTTAACTGTCTGTTGGTATTCACCTAGGTCATTTGCCTCAGAAGAAATAGTTGGAATAACTAATCCTTTTCAAACTAAAGTTCAGAAACAGCCTGATGGAAGCAGCAGACTAATTTCTATTCCTGATGATGTGTACAGATTTTTCATTTCTGTGGTCTGCTATTCAGCACCTTTTAAGAGAGTAATAAATATAATTATCAAAACCTCTCCAAAATTTTCTAATTCTTCAAAATAACTTATACAGTCACTTCAGCTTATAGCAGACCACGTATGTCATCTGCTTGTTCTTATTTTACCTAATTTTTTCAATGAAGATGTTGCTGAGTTCTTTTCTATCCCTATTTGTCTTCTCTCACAGCAAGAGATAGGTTCAAAATATAAAT
Source organism: Eurystomus glaucurus suahelicus (assembly GCA_032159205.1). Classification (NCBI taxonomy): domain Eukaryota; kingdom Metazoa; phylum Chordata; class Aves; order Coraciiformes; family Coraciidae; genus Eurystomus; species Eurystomus glaucurus. The sequence goes on along the minus strand of JAVFHW010075402.1, from coordinate 82,168 downwards.
CAATGTTCATAGAGATAGGTTCAAAATATAAATCAAAGTTAATTTTCCTCTGGTTGTTTCATGTGCCACAACTAACCTAGTGCCCAGAAAAGCTATGTCAAATTAGTTGCATGTATAGTCGTATTTTCTAATCTGACCTTTCTAGGGCATGCTACAGGTATCAGTGAACAAGATAAATGTATTTTCAGAATACAGGTTATGACAGATGAGTAAATGCACTAATATTCTACTAGTAAAATTCCAAGGAAGAACAAAAAACATCTGAATAAGCTTCTCTTCTTTCTTCCTTCTGAAATGAAAATATTAACAGCACATCATCTTTGAGTATTAAATGATGTACTATCTAGAAACTTCTTCATTAAGGAATCTTTATTTGAAATGGAGGGGCTTTTCTTTTTTTATTTCTTTTTCTTTTTTAAACTTGTAAAAATGACTGTCTTGTTCTGCAGACAAGACTGTTCTCTTGTCTGCATTCACGACAAGAGACTGCAGAAGTGAAATGTACACTGGGGACAAGTTATCTGTTAGTATAATGCCATTGTTATCAGTCCCACTCCTGCCTCTCTGAGTACCATATGCTGGAATTATGAAAGCCATACTACCACTGTGAAGAACATAACATTGTTTGTTTGTTTTGCTTCTGTCTCCCTGTGACGTAACCAACTAATGTAATTTACTTGAACTGTCCTCTGTATAGAATACTAAGACTTGTAACTCATATAGAGATGTTTCACTTTAAGCCGTCTGAAGCCACTTTAAGCCAACTGTGCTCTGTATAGAATGCTAAGACTTGTAACTCATATAGAGATGTTTCACTTTAAGCCACTCTGAAGTGTAGAGAATCCACCGGTCAAATAGTTTGTTCTCAGGGGAATGACTAACGTGTGGCAAAACTATCACAGATCTTGCTAATTACTTACAGCTAAGTGATAAATGCTATTGCTTTTGCCAAAGGAACTAGTATTGCCCAGCCTTTTTTTTTTCCTTTTCCGTTTGTTTATTTTTCCTGTTCTGCAGTCTAGTAATGCAAACAGAATCCAAGTAGAAGTGATCCTGAAATTTGTAGTGGATAGGAAAATATAAGGAGAAAGTCAATTAGCAAGCATTTTTTTGGCTCATATTTCTTTGCAAGAAGTAAAGTGACCTTTCTCATAGTGTAGTGCATATCCATATTTTGCCTAGGCATATCACTTCCAATGTTCAGATATGTGCTAACTGAAAACTACAGGGACAGATATTTATGTTGATTTTGTTTTTTGTTTTTGTTTGTTTGTTGGGTTGTTTTTATTCAGTGCTTCAGGATGTGTCTGCTAACTTTGAAGTACCAAATAAGTGCCAGTGAAGTTGAATAGGTGTTGTCCCTGGGTAAAGGTATTAGCAGGAAACTAAGAAGTCCTAGTAGAAGCAAGTTGTAGTAACCAAAGACAATAACTGACTATTATAGATAAACCTTACCCTAGATAACAAGAATTTTGATAATATGAATGCAAACTGTTTTAATTCAGGTTATCTACAAGATGAATCGAGAATTTTATAGCACAAACGTGCGGTTGAAAACACTTTCCAAACATAGAGGTAGTGGATAATGGGGAGGTATTATGTAAAGATGTTAAAGAATACGTCAGTGGAGAACATAAAGAGCATGTCAAACATAAAGAATAGCTTAAGAACAGAATATTTACCTTTGGGGAAGTCAATGGCTCCATGACCTTTTAAGAACACTTCATGTATTATTTTATGTGGTATTATGTTTCTACAGCAGGTAAGACTCAATACTAAATGCTCATTTAAACAAGAAAACCGATTTTGTCTTGATTCGGGAAGAAGAATTTTGAAAAGTCAGAACTTGTAATGAAATAAAGTGTCGCAGTCCGGGCACAAGTGCAGCCTCCCAAAAATCTCTGAGAGTATTACGATTAGTAATTGTTGCATTGATGGTAACAACCCAGGGGGCCTACTCTCCACCTTAGTGGACAACAGTTCGGCTACAGGCCAAACTCATCTTGATTATTACTTATGTGTACGAGCGTGGTTAGGGAGTATCACTAACAGACCCTTGATCCTGCCGACTACACCAAAATGTTGCGGTCCGGGCTCAAGCGTCTGTGCCACCTCCCAAAAGGGAAGGGGGTTGAGGGCAAGATGATCACAGAGCGAGATACCTCCCACCAAGCTCGTAGGCAGCTACAGAGACCGATGAGTATTTAACAAATTTATTACCAACTATATTCACATAAACCGTATCTACTCTATGGAAATATTACAATAAGCCACACCCATCCGCTCACTCCCCCTTCCCCAAGGAGAGTTGGAACCAATGGAGAGGACAGGGTGAAACAAGAAGTCGATTATCACAAAAATATGACATATGTGTGAATGGTGTGGTGTGGGTGTGTGTATAGATATCAGTTCTCTACCCTTTTCTGGAGTGTGGCGATGGTCCCTGTAGGGGCTGGGGCAACGATGCCCGGCTGGCAGACTTGGGCGGTTTCAATGACGTCAGCAGCTTGCAGCTTTTCCACACGATCGGAGTCTTTCTACGACGATGACGATGGTGCCAATTTCTTTCAGCTTCAACAGGCACACGCGCCTGGCTCAGAGTGGCTTGGCGCAGTTCCAAAATCAGCCAACGGTGGTGCGGGCTCCAGCGGGGCGGGGCTGGCTCAAAGCGGCTCAGCAAGGGTGCACCCAGGCCTTCCCTGCGGCACTGCGGCAGGGGTGCGGTGCAGCGGCAGGGGTGTGGCGCTGTGCGGCAGCCACTCGCGGCAACAATGGAGACAGTGGTGTGTTCCTCAGCTCAGAGTGGGGAAAAAGAGAGAGTTTTGTTTTCTTTTTTTGAGTTTTATACTTTGTCGTGTCCCCCGCAACTTCCGACTTCCAGCTTCTGACAGCAGAACCATGGCATCATGGGGGCTGTGGTTCTTTGCTCGCTGTTTTAATAAGGCAGAAGTTCTTAATATGTGGGTCAGTTTACCACATAAAGTGTTAAAAAGAGATCAAAATACATTTTGTGTTCAACAAAAATCTTTCACATAAAACACTGTTATCAATATACCATAACCATTTCAGTGATGAAAACAAGATTAAAGGCCCCAGACTCTCAGAATTGAAGACGTCAATGAAAATGTCATTTGACATTATTTTATCCTTATGAACATTTTTGTTTAATCAAACCAAAGTATTTATTTAAATTCATTTTACTAAAATGTTGTAAATTTGTCTTCTTAATTAACTAAGATAATCAAGACATTAGACAAGCTCAAGAACCTAGAAAAGATTGACTAATGGATAATGCTTGGGAGATGAAATAATTTGTCTTAGTAAACTACTTTTTCACTTCAAGATTAAGGAAAACACACCAAAACCCAAATCAGAAAAAGAATAGTGTTTTTTAATCCAACTTGTCACGGGAGTACATATATGTGTGAAAACTTGTGGGTAATAACTGACTACATAACAGGTCAGCATTCAGTTCTATTCTAATGACTCCTTACAATGTCGTTCCAAGAAGATCCCTATTCCCAATAGATGGAATTTCTGCATCTGTATAACAGGAGTAGAGATGTCACAAAAAGATTCAATGCCGAAGGCAAACAAAAGGTTGCGTCTTAAAAGAAGAAATATTATTAATTTAATTATAATTGAAATTATCTGCTTTTCCTGATTGAAATATACATTTTAATTTAATTCAGCTTCTCAATAATAATGATAATATACATACATACAATAATCAAAGAAGCAGGATACAATGCTAGAGAACGGTAGTTCTGCCAGAGAAGGAAAGACAATATTAAGGCTGTTTAGATATATACCAATGTATTGTAGGTAAAATAATTTTATAATTTCAAAAGAGTCCACAATTTTTAATAGATTAGGTAAAAACACTGGTTCTTTATAAATCTGCACAATATGTTACGTTTTTATTCAATATTAGTGTCATACTATGCATTGTTTGTCTGTCATGACTATAATACAAAAAGATAAAGTGAATGAAATGGAGAAGAAAACACTACTTTTGACTATTTTAAGAACACAAATTGAATGAACACTAAGAAAGAACTGATGATTGCAGATCTATTTAATTTCAGTGCAATATTAGCATATTTTTTCTACCATTCATGACACTGAACATTTTTCACATGTGTCTGTTTAGATCCAGAGGAATATCTCTTAATTTAAAGAATGGCTATTTTGTCTAGTTTGTGGGTTGAAAGGATAAAAGGTTATATTAATCCTAAAAAAAAAAAAGAAAAAAGTGTATTTGCATTAATAAACTCAATTCTCAGGTAATATTCTCTGCATTTTGTAATATGAAATTATTCAGATGAATATTGTCAAAGAATATACCTTTTCAAGAACATTATCCGCCTGTTTTTATTACCTCATTTCTTTAACTTCGATACATTTCTACTTACTCTTTATTTGCTATTTAAAAGAGACCATAGAAACTGCTGAAGTAATTGAGAAGCTATCTTAAAAAGGTAAAAGTAGGCATAGTCATACTGTATCTGTTACTCAGACAATCCAAATGCAATTAGTATTCTTTATGTGTGCAAAGAATTCAAATTTTATGAATTCAGTTACACAATTCTATCTTCACTGAAATGCACTTCAACTAGAAGCAAAAAGTTAGCAGTAGCTTAAGCTTCCTTTTGTGTACGGTTAAGCAATAAAATAGAATTCATTTTAATTTTCTTTCTCCTATGCAAACAGATAACAAACTGTCTTCCAGAATTATATTTGTCTTGTATTTCCATGTACTGGTATATCAACTACAAATCAACTTGACTTGTATTTTTGGAGCCATGGGATTTTTAATCTGACCTTTTCTGTTAAAATACCAATTTACGTCTATGGACCTTACGAAATACAAGACTTCTCATATGTGAATTTTCTTAACCAGTCAGATGTGTCAGTTCATAGAACTTGCATAGCATTATCTGAGATTTTAATTTGGTTTGGTTTTCAGAAAAAAAAAACCCATAGTTTCATTTGCTCCCCATCGCTAAAAAAGCATTCCCCAATTTTACCTGTAAGCGTCTCTAAACTGTCTCCTATTGCAACCCCTTGTTTTAGAACATTTTAAGACAGCTTACCAGATTTGCTTTCTAAATATGTTTCAAATAGACATGATTTTCTTTCTTTCTTTATTTTTATTCTGTTCAAGGAAAAGGTTCCCCAGACATGTTCTTTCCCCAGAAAAATTAAATTTGGGATTTTTTACCCTGGAGAAAGGGAGACTGAGGGGAGATTTCTTGCTCTCTACAACTACCTGAAAGGAGATTGTAGTCAGTCTGTTCTCTCATGTAACAAGCAATAGGACAAGAAGAAACAGTCTCAAGTTGCCCCAGGGGAAGTTTCAATTATATATTAGGAAAAAATATTCATTGAAAGGGTTGTGAAGCACTAGAACAGTCTGCCCAGGGAAGTGGTGGAGTCACCATTCCTGGAGGTGTTTAAAAGACGTGTACAAGTGACACTTTGGAACATGATTTAGTGGTGACTTGGTAGTGCTAGGTCAAGGGTTGGACCTGATAACCTTGAACGTCTCTTTTGACCATGACGACTCTATGATTCTATGATTCTGTGATATACAGGATTCCTGGAGGAATGCCACAACAAGTACTAGAAAGCTGTACACTGGACAAAACAATGTACAGGTACAGTAACAGTAAGGATTGTTGAAGTAGGTCTGTGAGATTCAAAGACCTCAGCTGTTGTCAGCGAAGTTCATCTCTATTGTCTAAGCAGATTTTGAAACATAACTCCCAAGAGCATCTGGAGGTGTTAGCAAGTGTCATAACACCGGTGTCACCAGAAGCTGCTACCGTGGTGGGGTTTTTTTGTGGTATATTGCATGCTACATAATGTTATCAGTGATATTCATCCATGACTGAGGGCATAACAAATCATGCCTAATGTTTCAGCCACTGTCAGCATTCTCTATAGAAACAATTCTCTAATTCAAATGTAACTAGATAGATATAAAGAGTTAAGGCGTGCTGTGAATAAATCCAGGGTCAAAAATTTATTGATTCTATCACATTTCTCACATGGATTCCTGGAACAAAACAATTCTAAGTCATCATTATTTGGATCAATATCATAAGTAAATAGCTCAGCACTTAAAGTTCTTCATGTGAAAAAGTACTTTTTGTTAATGGCTGTAAGTATTAAATTTCCTTTAGGTATCTAATTTTATTATTGGTGTTATATATTATACTTCCTTTTTACCAATCTCATGTGTGGTATCAAAACCAGATACTAAGTATATTAGTGCAGGTTTATTTGCAATATTTTAATATTCCATGGGTTTCATTTTTCACTTGTATATGCATTTTAATTAAATGATATAGAAAAAGAGAATCTCTGCACTTCCTAAATGACAGTCCACCCTTTTAAGGGTTTTAAATAACTGTACATTATTATAAGTAGAACCAAAACATTTATGGTTAGAGTCTATTGGTGTTTATATAAAATTATTTATAAAGATAATATTTTTCCAGCTTATTTATTTTGGGTTGTTAGGTTTTTTGGTGTTAGTTTAGTTTAGTTTTGTTTTCTGAAAGCTTATTTTGCAAAACAGTCATATTTTTATCTATCACTCTTTGCTGTAGGGTTTGATTCTCTCTACACTGACTCCTGCCTTTTGGGCCATAAAATGAGTGCTGAATTTTTTTTTTGTGAAAAAATACAAAGCAGATCTTTCTGCCGCATCTCTACAAAGCCTTATGTATCTGAAGACTTACCATTTTACACAAGTCTATGTAAAGTATTAGGAAATACTTGATATAACATATACCATGTCCAGACCACTGTGTTGACCCTCCTCCAGTCTGTGACCAGGTTTCCAAGTGACTGGAAGTTCCAGTTAATCTGTCCACAATGAGATGGACAAGTAACATTCCAGTATAAAAGAGGTTATAATGCCACACCCAATGTTATCAATCTATTGCAATACATAAACACAAGAACTATATGTTTTACTGGTACTTCCCCCAACCCCCATAAACAGTAATGAAGTATGGTTGTAAACACAATCTAATTTTAAACAGACAACACGAAATATCCCCCAAAAGGGAACTCACCTTTATTGTGTTTTCATTTAGATATCCTTCATTAAAAACATAATTGTCTTTAAAAACCTGTAAATGGTCATACTGCCTCCTCTTCTGAAGCATTCATCCACATGGAGCATGTCTTGCATTTCAGGCAGAACTTCCTTTCCTGTCCAGGCCCCCGATGCTTGTATTCAATCATTTTCAGCTTGGAAATACAAGTGTTTTTCATGACAATAAGGTTGCTTTTCTTCTTGATTTTTTATGTACCCTCTAGAAATAATCCATGGGCTTTTGACTGTACTTCAAAAACTATTTTAGCCTCTCCTAAGAGAAAATCTATTATCTTCTTAAAAACAACTGACAACAGGCTAAATCTTCAAAGGTCCGTGTCTCACTTTAGCTATATATTTTTTAAAATGCCAACGTGTCTATTTGTGTAATCAGCTACCACTGATAAACATTGACAGGGAATGTTGCCCAGCACAGGAAGCTGAGCATATGTACACTCTTAAAAGGTTAGAACAGTGTCTGTCAGAGACTTTCCTTAGGCCTGTTCTCCAGTCAATATTCTTCATGAGTTTAGAGTTGGCTTACAGTAATGTCCTGGGTTCGGCTAGCATAGGGTTAATTTTCACCAGAAGCTGGGAGGCGGCCACAGCCAGGATAGACAACTGAACTAGCCAATGGGTTATTCAATACCATACTGACATCATGCCCACTACCTAAGGGCGGGGGGTGGGCTGGGCGAAGGACAGGCTTTTGGCAGGTGCTGGAGGGCAGTTGGATCAGCTCGTGTGCAGTGCTGGATCCATTCTATGTCACTAGTTTTGCATATTGTTTCATTTCCGTTACTGTTGTTGCTTCTCCTTTTGTATTAAATTCTCCTTATCTCAGCCCATGGGGTTTTGTATTTCTCTCTCCCTTCTCCCTCCCATTCGGTCAGTGGGAGGCAGTGAGTGAGTGGCTACATGGTGCTCAGCTCCCAGCTGTGTCTAAACCATGACAATCAAGAAACATTTCCGATGCACATTTGTGTAAAACCACTGTGTTTTGAAGAGTGTTTAACAGAATTAGTGCAAACTGTCCCACAACTGTTGGTCTCAGTGCCATTTAATTTTGTCAATCTAAATATAGCCTGTCAGCCCTTCTGTAACAGAAACGGAAAAGGCATTTTCCAAGAAGGACGTTCTTCAAAGAACAATTTCTCAGAAGATTATCTGTATTAAAATAAGATTTGTAAAATATGGCCAGCAAATAAGGAGAGTAGAAATACTTTCCACATCAGCTGCAGAAGTGTGAAGGATTGACAACTGCTTAGATATGGGTTAATATGAGATGGCCAATAGTCAAAAATATTACCGCAAAATCAAATATTTCATTTCATAATTTCTATTTTGCAGCAGAGTATTAAAAAAGGTTTGTTTATAAAAGACAATCGAGGACAGCTTTCATGCCCAGAAGATATTACCAAGGAAGTCTTTCAAGCAAAAAAATAACATTATCTAACTGGCAGGTACAATTGCAGTACAGAGTGAAGGACACTGTTGAGTCCATTTGGATTTAAGTTACTGAAGTTTTACTAAGCAAACACTTTATTTTTTATCATAGGAAAAGTTTTTTTACAATCTTTTCCCAGTCTTATGAAGGACAATGCCTTGAATGTTTACAAGTACTGTAAAAATAAATGGAGGAGATTTTATTCACAGAAGCTAATACTTATAAATCATGAAGTATTTGGATGTTTGAAATGGTAGGACTGGATCACAAATAATATTTGAAAAAGCTGTGAAACTATTTACTGACTATACAAGAACTTTGGCTGATTTGCCTAATTTTAATAAATAAATAAATTTAAAAATACTTAAGCTCTCTATATTACTGAATTACCAAACAGTTGTAAGGATAATACAGAGTAGTGATGTTTGCTGATACATTTCACCTAGCATTCCATGATCAGGAAAAAGAGAAAAAAATAACTGGAAACAGTAAAGAATCTGTTTTTAACTTTAAAAATTTGTGAAATCACTTTCATTTCTACTAACTACAATTCCAGTTACTGGAATATTTATGGAAGACTTGCATGACAAATTAAACGTATCCTTGACAACGATAAGTTTTCTTTTTTTTACTGGAAACTTGTACCCCCATCTCCCAACTTGCAGAACAATAGTATTACATTGCATATTGCACAATGCATTGCAAGAAATTCTGGAATAGAATAGTCTCATCTTCAGTTCGAACATTAAAGCTGTTTAGTTGCATAAAACAAATAAAAATGTTCACTGCAAAAAAAAGAAACAGAATTCAGTGCATAAGTCTTCTGTCTGATGTCTGAGGCAAACACTTCTAGAAAAGAAATTTCATAGAATTATAGAATACCAGGTTGGAAGGGACTTCAAGGATCATCTAGTCCAACCTTTCAAGGTAAAAATATGGTTTAAATGAGATAGCTCAGCACCCTGTCAAGCTGAGTCTTAAAACTGTCAAATGCAGGGGAATTCACCACTTCCCTTGGGAGATTATTCCAATGTCTAACTCTTCTCATGGTGAAAAATTTTTTCTGGAGTCCAATTAGAATCTTCCCAGACGTAACTTGTGTTTGTTACCATTTTTCTTCTCCATGTGACTCTCAGTAAAAAGGGAGGCTTCATCTTCTTGGCAGCCACTCTTTATGTACTGGTACATGTTTACAAGGTCTCCCCTAAGCCTTCTCTGCTCAAATCTGAACAAACACAGATTTCCCAACCTTTCTTCACACACCAGGTCTTCCAGTCCCCTGATCATCATCATAGCCCTTCTCTGGACTCTTGCTAGCCTGTCCACATGTTTTTTGTATAGTGAGGACTGAAACTGAATGCAGTACTGAAGGTGTGGTCTGACCAGCGCTGAGTAGGATGATGACTTCTTTATCTCTGCTGGTGATGCCCTTGTTAATGCAACCCAGCATTGTATTGACTTTTTTTGCCTTTTCTTTCTTTTTTTTTTTTTTTTTCTGAAAATTTGATTTTTCAGACTCCTGTTCAAAAGGCATATTTTTTCAATGATTTTAAATGTGCATATGGTGGATAAAGCAATAGAACAAACAGAAGGTTAAACATTAAATTATTTTCCATCTTGTCCATTCCATCTTACATAGTAAATGCAATTTTTTTTTCAAGGCAAGGAAATAAAAGGGGTAAGAGTTACAAATATTTCTTCTAGATTATTTTACAGCTTGTTAAGAAATAGTTAGATGGATTTGTATGCTATTACTCAAAGGAAGGAATTAACCTGATGTATTTTAAATTCTTTTATTGTACTTCCTCTGGGGCCAGAAACCCTAATGGTGAAAAAATACCCCGGTATAGGATTAAGCTAACTTTAATATCTACAGTACAAATGCCTATGAATAAAAAATATCTAGAAGCACATGCTATACATACTTATTTTCACCAATTTCCTCTAAAAATTATTCATAAGTAATTATTTAAAGGTCTTCTGACCCCAGGCTAAACATTATGATCCATCATGAATCAGTTCATTTAATGTAGTGTCATTTAAAATACCAGTTCTGATAACTAAGAAATTGACACTGAACATGTCGATAGATCAGCAAACCATGAAACAATTAACAATTTAAAACCAGTGTGAATAAACATACATTGATAAATACAGTAAAGTTTACAGTTAATTGAATGTGGAAGAAGAAAAAAAAAACAAAAACTTAGGACTCTTGGTTCCACATGAAAGGATTCACCAAGGATTTGTATTCCATTTTGCCAAGTGATCAACTTCAATTATGGAAATACTCAGTTAAGGCTTTTAGGTGAAATTAAGAAGAGATTTTGAGGTTGTAGTGGGTCTTGCTGAGCTGGTTTTCCACAGAGCAGACCTCATGATGCAGTGTTTTGTGCTGAGCTAGAGGGGTGTTGATAACACACCCATGTTGTGACTACTGCTGAGCAGTGCTCACACAGCACCGAGGCTCTTCCCAACATTCACCCCCACACTGGGATGGGGTGGGCAAGATCTTGGGAGGGGACACAACCAGGACAGCTGGCCCAAACTGACCAAAGGGATATTCCATACCATATGACGTCAGCTCATCTATAACGCTAGGGAGAAGGAGGGGCGGAGGGCGCCGTTCTGTTGTCCTCCAGAGCAACCGCTTGGAGGCCTTGGAGCCTTGCTTCCCGTGGAGTGGCCAAACATCACCTACTGATGGGAAGTAGAGAATAACTTTGTTTTCCTTTGCTTTGGTGCACGGATTTGCTTGGCCATGTTTCTGTTATTATTAAACTGCTTTTTTTTTTTTCTCTCATCTTATTTTCCTCCCTTTTTTTGCTCTGCTGAGGAAGGAGAAGGAAAAAGGGAGGGTGATAGAGCCACTTGGTGGGCACCTGGTGCTCAGCCAAGGTTAACTCACCACAGAGGTTTGTGTCAGGTTTGACGGCTGTGTGATTTTAAATAATAATATTCCTTATATCTCTTCAGTGTAAGGGAAACAATCCATCCAAACCTCCACTCATATGGTGTTAACTATAATTTCAACCATTGTAGCAGTTTAATACATTTAAGGACATAAGAGTCTTTCATATGAAATCCAGATGAAATAGCTACATTTATTATTCTGATCTCTTTCAAAGACCACATAATTTCTCCAGATGATACCTGCTAATTTGTGGATGATCAGCTGAAACCTCAAAAGAGATTTGTACTTCACTATATCCCTTAGTCTAAGATTTACCTGATTCCACAGTTCAATAACCCACATCTTTCCTCTAGTTTAAATATATTTAAATGGTAGCCATTAAAATATGATATTCCTTTAAAAGTCTAGAATTTTCCTTGTACTATATTATGAATTATAAATAAATCTCATACATATTTTCTCTTCAATAAACAAATCAGTTTCTAGAGTACGTTTTCCATATAGCTAATTGTCCTGTAGCATCTTCTGATAAATTAAGGTATAAGCATACATTATTTAAAGATAACATTTCACAATATGCTACAAAATCCATACATAAAGAGAAGACAAATTCAGCTGCATTCAAACTGATAAAACAGTCTTTCTGTTCTACAAAAATAAACGTGTCTTTTCAGTTATACAGCTAGTTGTGACGGTATTCTTCTGCAATCACAGGATATTTAATAAGCTATCCAGCTGCTGATAAGAGCATATAAAAGAGCTTTCACACCATTTGAGCTCCTCCTCTAAGAATTATATCACAAAGAGGAACCTATTAGCTGACCACTACTTTGGAAAAAGAGTATTTAATTGCCTGCTACATTTAATCATACAATAAAAGAAATAAACACATTTTATTACAAAAAGCAATTACCATTGAAACAAAGGTGCATTAGGTCAATAAATGAATACACTACAGAGTTGAAAGATAATATTAGAAGAATGCGATAGGGAAATGATATCTAAAACACCTAGTAATTATCAGAACAATTTAAATAGTACTAAATCTTATATCCTTTAAGATTCATACTTTTTCTACACTTCATGCACCCTGGCTTCCTCTTAATTGTTGTACAGTCTATAAAGTATATATATGCATATACTTCTGGAAAAACATCAGAACCTTAAAGAATTTCAACATTTCTGTCTTTTCCTCCATTTACCTTTCCCGTGCTTGAAACAGTGACACTATTTATTTTTTATTATTTTTTTCTTTTTTCTTTTTTTTTATTTTGACAAAGCGATAATTTAATGGCAAATGCTAAGAATTCACAATAAATAATTCTTGTAATATAATTTAGAAAAGAATTAAAATCCTCAAAAATTAAAACTGACAGATTTTAATTAACAATACGAGTCCTAATTCCTAATTCTTCCAGTTCGCTGGCTAATTTATTATTATATTCTGAATTTATTTGGTGTTGTTGAGGAAGCACTCTATGTATAGGTTTAAATGGTGTATTTAGAACCAGTATGTTCTCCTACGGATGCTTACAGAAGATTTCAAAATCCTTCTCATAAGGCAGTCATAAACCACTATAAAATTCAGTATGTATCTCTCAGTAGACGTTTAATCATCAGACACATGCCATCTTGTTTGTATGAGAATCCTGTAGTTCTGCATCATGAACTAAGAATGATCATAATGTTCCACACTTAATTAAGCAAGCTGCAGGATCTTTCAGTGTTGTACGAACGTTTCAGAAAATATTGGCACAAATGGTACTTTTGGTAACAAAGATGGTAGCTCTTTCTGCAGTAACATGCTTTAAACTATGACCAGCTTATTCCAATAATTCTCTAAAATGTTAGTTCTTGTAATAAAGTCAGTACTTAATTTGAAGTGGGCATTCTCAGGAATAAATAATGCCATTTTCTAAAGGTTGTAGCCAAAAGGAATATCAGGAGCTATGGAAACAATAATGAAAGTCTAGCTATTTCACTTTTAAGGAAATAATTTAATTATTCATTGACTGAATAACCTTTTTTATTTCTTAAATGTACAGTTTCAAAGGGCAATTGTTTCACATTTATAAGAAACTGCTTCCACTAGTACTTTATTTGCTTTCATTTCATTGCTCAGGACTTCACAACAGCCGTAGGGGAAAGAAAAAAAAATGTTTACCCTTTTGCAGTCAATAGTGTACTCAGTATGGTGCTTTGATTTTAAAGTCTGGTAAATATTTAATACACACTCATTTAACAGTAATTTTTGAAACTACCGCATTATTTATTTATTCCACAGGTGTATTCCAGCTGTAGAGTCTAGGACTAAGGAAACTGTAATTTAGTATTTATGTTGGTAGAATTCCCATTTAGGGATATGAACATCATCTTTTAATTAGACTCATCCAAAGCCATGGTTCTTGAAAAACAGAACTGACAATTTGAATTATATTTGGAATAAAATGTCTATAGATAGTTCAAGAGACTACTGCTAAATGGACAGTGTTCCTAAACAAAAGTGCTGTAGTGAATTAACACCAAAAGTAATAAGGCCATGTAAATTATATAGAAATATATTTGAATAGTTCTCAATAAAATACATGGATCTTTTCCATTTGACAGCTATGACTAAAGTGGCAGAAGAGTTTCTGATACAAAAATTAAGTTTATGTATGTCTTATTTAATAAAAATTTGTGTAGGAAAATAAGTGATTTTTTAAATAAATGATTTTTTAAATCAGTGTCTTCAAAACACATAAATTACATTTTCCTTAACCTGGAAAAATCTACTGAAGTGCTGAAAAATAAATATTATATTAACTGATGACACCTTTAAGGAAGATAAATAAAATTAGAAATCTTGGGCTAATAAAATATGACAAGGCATAAGATTGCAAACAGAGCTCCTGCAGCACATTACAAAGAAAAAGAAATCAAGCAAGACAGTCTAATAAATATAATATGTTTCCTTTTCTTTTCTTTCTTCTCTGTGCACAGGTTTTATAACTTATGAATATTTAAAGACAAAAGTAGTAAAAGTATCCCAGTTGCGCATGTTCATAGTTATGCATTCTGAACACTGTTATTCTAAACATGGAACTCTTAAATGCATAACATAAAACACTGCTGCTTATACAGTTTTAAGATAACAAAATAAAATAGAGGGAATTAGTAGCAAGGAATCCGTCAACAATTTGTTCATAGTTGGACTGCTGGATAGATAATAATTCGTGTTTTTTTAAAAATAGTAAATATATACATATAACTACATTATGCCTACTGCAAATCCTACTTAGAATTCTTATCAGAATTTGTTGAAACTTTTAGTAAAATTTATCATAAAGTAACTGTCCCTCTATATGTATTCTGTCTCTTTCACTTTTCCTATTTGATAAATTATCTCTTTGTCTTTCTTGGTTTTGATTTCAACTTACTCCTAGAGAGAATTATTTTTCCAAGTTCAGACACTTTGCTTTTCAAATGCTTTTCTCCAAAGTGTATGTTGATCTACAAATCTACAGATAAAACCCCACATCTTGATATGCTGCTGTTTAACCACTTGAGTTTTAAAATTTAAGGTTCAGATTCTGAAAACTATATAAGCTAATATATTACCAGATGATTCAGTAATTTGTTGAATATGAACTTTAAAACCTGTGACTTATTTTTATACAGTCTATAATACTATATTTTGACCTGTTAAAATTACTTCTTAACAAGAAAGGACAAAATAACAAGAATCATATCACACATAGCATTAAGATGTCTTCCCTTGTTTCATGTATCCTGTTGATTTTGTGCCTTTGACACTGAGACTTCTAAAGCAATAGTTCTTTCTTAAGGTCTTATCCTAGGATCCTAGCCATCCAAGACCCTGAGAACCTCTTGTGTGTGTATGTAACACAAATACTGAGCAAGCCTTTATTGAAAAGAAACTGCACCAAAATAATTCTTTAATGCACTAAATTGTTAGAAAACTCTAGAATTTAGAACATATACAACACGTCTCTCTGAAGGTTATGCAGTATAGTTCATTCTTTGATCACATTATTGCCTGTTCTTATACCCTAAGCTAAGCTTCTATTCATATATGGACTGGATTATGATCATTTAATGAGAAGCCACCATATTTTCTTTTCACTACTCTATATCTGGCCCCAGATATTATCATTTACCCTACACTATTGAAGTGCTGCGGCCTGAGTTGTTGGCCCAAAGCCAGAGTTGACCTGTGAATAAGTCACAATCTAGCAGAATGTTTTGTTTCTTCTTATTGGCTTCATTTTCCAGAGGCAGAATCTGGCCCACCTGTGTCTTTGTGGTTCCACCCTCACCCAGTTGGTCATGGCTGGGGTGGTGGGGGAGCCCAGGGCTATATTAACCAAGAGCCAATTAGTTAGAGCAACTTCCTGTTGGATGTGGCTTCTGTTGGGGCTGGTTGTGTCTTGCTTAGCTCTCTCGGTGCCCTTCCATGTGAAGGGCCACTGAGGGAGCCATCTTTGTCCGTTGTGCCCAGCAGGTGATGCTAGCACTACAGTGGGCAGCAGAGATGCTGGGCCCACAGGAACTTATGGCAGAAATGTCTGAAAGAAGACTTGTGAGAGGATGTTGTTGAGATGGGTGCTGGCCTATGTAACCAGGCAACTGGTGGAAACACACAATGATGATGGCTGAACCAGCACAACAGCTTTTCAAAGTCTTGTTTAAATACAGGACTATATGCCACTCACTTTAGCATTTGAGTGCTTCATAAACATTAATACATCTCCTTTCATGAGTCTCTCTGATAAAATGATAATGTTATCCCCACTCTGTAGCCTCTGGGTTTTGGTTATGATCTACATTCCTTAAATATATAGGTACATCAGATATATGGGAGCATGACTTATATTGATTTCAGTGGAAATTAGGTATTTGTATACTCAAGGTCAAAAATTGTTCAGCATTGATAATGAGTTTTGAGAAAATTTGCTTGAATTAAAAAAAAAAATCTAAAAATCCACATGATATGTTGTGTAATATAAACAAAAGAAAATAATGACAGGGATTTTGAAAAGCTTATTCCTATCCAGTTGTACCACGCTGTCCTTTGACTTAATTTTACATTATCCCTGGAGCATACCTGATTTGTTACTTTACAGAAAGAAACAGTACCTCCTTAGTTTTTTATATACTGCATGTGTGTGTGTGTGTGTGTGTTACAGCTTTTATATATTTATATTTATATATATATATATATATATACACACAAACACACACCTAGATACCTTAAATGGAAAGATATCTAGGTAGTGACACGTAATATCTTAGTATATACACTAAAATAAATAGATTATCTCTCTGAAGAGACAGACTTGCTTGGTGGGTTTTCATATGCACCAAGCAATATGTTTAAATGCTGCATATTATGCAATTATGTGTCCAGACTAGGTGTATTACTCGGTGAAATCCTTTCTATTGTAAGTTAGAATCACAAATTAAGTTACAAACAAAACCATATTTCCCTTCAACAAGACTAGACTGTATATGTCAATGATTTGACCATTTTGGAGTATTGTCTAAATTCATGAAGTTAATTTGAATCTTCTGATGTTATCCCAGGTGCATTCATATGAACTTTTCTGTGAAACTTGGTAGTTAATATTATTTTCAGAGTCTACTTTTCAGCTACTGAAAAAAGACACAGAAAACCGCATTAACCTAAAGTTCTAGGAGAATTGGATACTGTATCAGGTGCATCTACAGAGTTTTAATAAAGACAAAAATAATGAAGAGCGTACCTTAAGTGCAAGCTTCTTTTCAATACAGCAAAAAATTTTCATTGTGTGACTGTGGTCATGGTGTAGGAATATGACACGCAACAGGGGAAAATTAGAAAACACTGTTCCCCAAAAAGTTAGGCTCACATCTCAACCTGAGCTGCAATGGCCTTTAGTGAGACACAGTGGCTGATCTCAGGAATGGAATGCGGTTGCCATGGATAAGGCCTGCTCCAGCATAACAGAATGTGCAAACACCCCTGAAATAGGGGATAGAGTGGTACAAAGGTAACATGGCTAGTCCCTGTTATCAAGGATGAAGATGAGCTGCTAAGATAACCACATAGCTGCTATCATGGAAGATGGATCACAACTGCTGTCTCAGCAAAGATGGTAAAATCGCGTCCTTTAGCTAAACTTCGCTCATTATAATATAAAAACTACCTCAGTCCCAGAGGCTACCCTCCTCCA
This sequence comes from Eurystomus glaucurus suahelicus, assembly GCA_032159205.1. Lineage (NCBI taxonomy): Eukaryota > Metazoa > Chordata > Aves > Coraciiformes > Coraciidae > Eurystomus > Eurystomus glaucurus. The sequence goes on along the minus strand of JAVFHW010075402.1, from coordinate 64,481 downwards.
CGGTATGACCACTCCCCATTGAGCACACGTCCCATATTTTTTTTGCTGTATTTTTAAATGTGAAGCGAGAGATTTTTAATCTAATCAAAATAAAAGGAATGTATGACTAGAGTCACTCAAGCTCCTCCTTGAAAATACAAAATAATATGAAAATGGCTTAAGAGAGGGGGGCATTAGGGAAGATACCATCGCAAAACACCTGTGACTTCTGGGATCAGTTGACAGGCTGAACCTCCCTTCCTGCCCAGTAGGAACGTCTATTGAGTAAGAACTCCGGGTTATGTGTGCTTAAGTACTAAGTAGCAGGGCTAGCTATTAATGGTTATTGATGCTTAGATTTTATTTATATATCTTTGTTTTACACTTAGTTTTTGTTATGTTACATTTTATATATCTATACATACATCCTTGAACTTGTTTACACAATAAGTACACTATCACCGGTATCCTCGAATCTGCATATTGTCACAAGTATATATACTAAAGTATATTAGTTTATAGATATAAGTTCCCGGAAACTTTAATTTGGAGACATAAGGAATCTTGCCCATGTGCCATTGCTTGTAAAGACAGTCACCCTCCGATCTAGCAAGCTGTCAATAGGGATCTATTTTTCCAGTAATGCTATTAGTTCGCCTAACAGGCTGGACAGTTTGTAAAGGGTCCAAGGAGATCCCCTTCCTCCTTAACCAGAGTGTGGCAAGTGGATTGGGCACAAGGGTCCTGTCTCTCTCATGGGAAATTAGCAGGCTGGACAAGATTGAAAAGTATTCAGGATAATCCCCCTCTCTCCATATTTCGGCCTTTTCATGACACATTGTATCCAATTTCAAATAGCAAAATGTTAATTTAAAAAAATGCTAAATTACATCCCTGGATTACAAATTAAATAATCAACAAAACCCCAAGCATCTTGAAAAAAAATAAGTTAAATTCTAAGTATTTAAATTTTTAGCCATCCTGAAATCTGCTGGAAGATCAATGCAGTATAGCACAAACAGCCCGGGAGTTTTTTGGGTAAAACAATTTCCTGCCAAAGGAGACCAAAGAGTCAATAAGAGAACTTACTCTCCTGAATTACAGTCTTGAAAACAAGGAGGAACTGGTCAGGGATTTGAAGGCTGGGGATGGAGTGGTGGAGATGGAAAATAGGAAAGGGCCGAATCACAAAACTGACATTCAGGAAAAGAGATTTCAGCCTGTTCAGGGATCTACTGGAAAAAATCCCAGGGAATATGGTCCTGGAAATGATGAGGCCTAGGAGAGATGGTTGTTTTTCCTATATTACTTCCCCCAAGCTCAAGAATGATCCATCCCAACATATAGAAAATTAAATAAAGGTGACAGAAGTCCTGCATAGGTGAACAAGGATCTCTTGGAAAAATCAGACACAAAAAGAAAGCATGCAGGAGGCCAGTGAAGGGTTAACTCTCCCAGGAAGAATACAGAGACACTGTCTGAGTGGTCAGGTATGGGGTTGGGAAAACAAAAACTCTTGTGGTGTAGAGTCTGGCAAGACATGTGAAGGACAAACAGAATACCTTAGATACATGTTTGCAGTAAAAGAAAGACTAGGGAAAAGTTGGACCAGCTGCTGAATGGTGCAGAAGAATTTTTGACTCAGCTCATGGAAAAGGCCAAGCTACTCAATACCTTCTTCACATTGGTCTTCACTGTAAGACTGATCTTTTTGAATCCTAGGACTCTGAGGTCAATGGGAAAATCTGGAGCAAAGAAGACTCTTCATTAGCGTAGAAAGATCAAGTTAGAGAACATTTAGAGAAACTTAACAGACACATGCTTATGGTACTTGAGTACTGAGGGACTTAGCCAATGCAATGCAATGCAAGACTACTCTCTACCTTTGAAAGGTTGTAGGAATCAAAAAAGTTTACTGAGGACTGGAATAAGACAAATGTCACTCCTGTCTTCCAGGAGAGCAAGAAGAAGGATGCAAGAAACTGCAGGCTGGTCAGCTTCACCTTGATTCTCGGGTATTTGAGGAAGGAAATGATCCCCAAAACCTTGTTCAAACATACAAAAGGTAAGAAGTTGATCAGGAGAAATCAACATGGATTTATGAAGGGGAAATCATACTTTACCAACTTGAGAACTTTCTGTGACAAAAAGATCAGCCTAGTGGGTGAGGAGAGAGAAGTGGATATTGTTTATCCTGATGTTAGTAAGGCTTTTAACACTGACTTCCATAACATCCTAGTGGACAAACTGATAAAGCACAGACTAAATAAGTGGGCAATTAGGTAAATGGAAAGCTGGTTAAACTGCTGGGTTCAAAGGACTGTTGTCAGCAGCAAGAAGCCCAGTTGGAGCCTAGTCTCTAAAGCTATGTCTGGAGTCATACCAGGTGTTGATAGTCTTTGGTAATTACCTCAATAATGGGACAGAATGCACCTTCAGCAAATTTGTAGATCATAAAGGACTGGGAGGATTTGTTGGTGTGCCAGATGATTATGGTGCCTTTGTGACAGGCCAAATGGGCCAAAAGGAATGTCAGGAAAATAAAAGAGGGCAGATTCCTCCCCTGCAGCTGGGGGGGAATAACCAAGAAAAGCTGCAGGCTACCTGGCTGGAAAGCTACTTGGTAGAAAAGGGCTCTGGTGAACAAGAAGTTGTACATAAGTCAACATTTCTGCCTTGCAGTAAAGAAGGCTGACAGCATCTTGAGCTGCTTAGAAACAGTGTTACTAGCACATCAAGGGAGGTGATCCTTCTCCTCTACTCAGTACTGGACCATGTCTGGAGTATTGTGCCCTGTTCTGGGACACCAGTACAAGAGAGGCATGAATGCACCAGCAAAAGGCTCTAATGACGATTAAGTGACTGGAACATCTCTCCTATGAGGAAAGGCTGAGACAGCTGGGACTAATCAGCCTGCAAAGAGGAGGTTTAGGGGAGAACTTATCAGCACCTTATGGAGGGAGAAATACAGAAGGTGGAGCAAGACTCTTCTTGGTGCCAACCTGTGCCTGATAAAAGGCACAAAGCACAAACAGAAACACAGGAAATTCCATTTCAACATGTTTTCATTTTATTTTTTAATATGAGAGTCATAAAACACCAGAAGAGGTTGGTCAGAAAGGCTGTGAATTCTCCATCCTTGAAGTTATTCAAAATGTGACTGGACACAGCCCTGAGAAACTTGCTCAATTAATAGTGCTTTCTGCTGGGGCACTGAAGTAGATGATCTCCAGAAGTCCCTTCCAGTGTGTCAGGGACATGTCTGAAACTGATGATTAAGTCTGCATTGTCTCAAACAACAGGGACAAAATAAAAGACAAGGGGGATTAGATAAGAAACAGAACAGTCCCTGTGAAGACAGGGTGGCGAGCTGTTTTTTCCCCTGTTCCCCTCCCCTGTTCTCTCCCTTATGAGCAGCCAACATGGGACCTCACCGAGGTCAATTTTCAGTCAACATCTTGGGAGATTCCATGACCACCAGAGACCCCTGTTGTCCCACTGATCTATCTAAGACATCCCACTGACTCATTTTGATATATCTCCTCCACTCAATTTGTGAACTTTCTGGAAACTTGATAAGACAGTCACCAAACTATAGGTGGTACCATGAAAAGTAGAACTATATAAAGGTGAATCCACACGTTTGCCCTTGTCGACCCACCACCTACAGACCAAGAAGATGACCCGACCCCAAGACAACCACATGGAATCCAAGGGTGGTGACACTTATCTCTTTTTTAAAATCAGAAGTACCAGAGACAGACTGTGAAAATCTGTGCATTTAACAGATTCTCACAAAACTTAATAACTTGCTGGAACTACAGTGTTTAGAATGTAGATCCCCACACTACATAAAACTTATCTCATTCATACACTGAATGAGAACCCATTCTGTATGACTCACAGATAAAATTTTAGCATCCAAAAACTAATTTCAAAGTTTGAAGTACAGGTTTTGTTTTAAGCATGTGAATATCTTCTAATCAGTATAACTTTCTCTCATGAATAAAACAAACTCTATAGGGTTACATGTTGTCAGTTTTGCCCTCTGCTGCCAGTAATGTAGAAATAATTTCCTGCTATAAAGAAACCAGGTGCAAAAGATGTCAGACTATTTTGTGAAAGTGAACATCATTATGTCTTGATCCCTAAGGTGAAATACATTTCATTTACTTTCCTTTGCCATGCTTAGGGTCATCAAGATCAGGGATTGACTATTTCTCTGCAGAACAGAATGAACTTCTTATCATATAGTTACTTTCTTGTATCTACAATTGGTTTAAGAGCTGAAGATACAAATATTGCTATTTCAGCCATATTGGATAAAGCAATTGCCACAGGACTTTCATTATTTTAATTATAACCAACAATGTTATTCCAGATATATTACTTTGAAAACAAACATCGCAACACCACTTCATACGTTAAAGATCTCCCATTTTTGCAATGAAATGCCAGGTGCAGCAGAAAAGTGTAAAGGGAATATTTAAAGACAATCCAAGACATCTTCCTGAAATCTTATCACCCAGGTAAAGTGCTCATACTTGGACAGGAACCGTGCCACCACAACTGACATTGTGGAAGACAATTGCTTACTTAACAGGCAGTTCCTTCCATTTAAATAGCAGCCATTTAACTTAACTGTGCCTGAGGTCAAGTCCTTGATAGATGATTGGTCTAGCTGCCTAGCAATCTCAGCTTTATGTACACTTACTAGTGCAAAGATACAGTTTTACATTTTGCAATGTTACTTTGTTGACTGTTTTTTAATCAAGGCGAGTGGCCTGTAATCAATACAGGAATGGTTTTATGCTAATCATCTGTCATTTATTCATAAACCTGAATGTTCTAGAAGCACCATTTGCTATCTTTTTCAATGCATGACAAAATGAATTTCATCCTTCCTTAAAAGCTGCTACACATATTACATGAGTATTACAAGGACACATTCTTGTTGATGTTTTGTTTAAAAGTCATATGGTTTAGTTATTGGCAGTTGTTGGTATGGTATTTTCTTATAGCAATGCTCTGTCACTAGTAATCTAATTTCACCCTCTAACCACATGTGCTCTAAAATATCCCACAGTTGCCTATTACCATGTTTTATCTCTGAAATGACACCATGTGATATGAAAAACCATCAAGCTATTTTTTTATTGTTTGCATACAAAACATTTGTGAAAACTTAAAACCATAGGAAAAAAATTCCAAGAAAAAAAATGGGACAAACCAGTGGCTGGGGACAAATACATACCCCTGCAACAAGAGGAACCAGTGCTCAAGAAAAGCAACTTAAAGCCTGTTGCCTGGGACCATGTCTATGATGACTTTTGAGTATCACCAAGGATGGAGAATCCACAACATCTCTGGGAAACTTATTTCAGTGTTCCACCATCATTATCGTTAATAAGTGTTTCCGTATGGTAGAAGGAACTTCCTGTGTTTCTGTTTGTGTCCATTGACTTTTAATCTGTCACTGGACACCACTGAAAAGAGCTTGGCTCTGTCCTCTTTTCACCCTCCCTTCAGTTATTTATATACATTGGTAATATCCCCCCTGAGCCTTCTCTTCAGGATAAACCGTCCCAGCTCTCTCAGCCTTTCCTCATATAACAAACTCCCTAGACCCTTAACAATCTTAGTGGTCCTTCCTTGGACTGTCTTCAGTCTGTCTTGTAGTGAGGAACCCAAAACTGGACCCAGGACTCCAGATGTGGCCTCATCAGTGCTGAGTAGAAGGAAAGGATTACCTCCCTCAATGTACTGGAAACACTCTCAGTAATGCAGCCCAGGATACAATTAGCCTTCTTTACTGCAAGGCAGAAATGCTGGGTCGTGTTCAACTTAGTGTTCACCAGGACTCCTAGGTCTTTTTCTAACAAGGTGCTTTCCAGCTGGGCGGCCCTCAGCATGTATTGGTGCATGGGATTGTTCCCTTCCAGGTGCAGGACTCTGCAGTTCTTATTAAACTCATTGAGCTTCCTGTCAGCCTATTTCTCCAGCTTGTCAAGGCCTCTCTGGAGAACATTGCAACCTCCTGGCATGCCAGTCATAACTCCCAGTTTGATGTCATCTTCAAAGTTGCTCAGGGAGTACTCAGTCCCATTGTCCAGATCATTAATGGAGATGTTAAACAGGACCGGACACAGTATTCATTCCTGGGGTACACTACTAGTTACTGGCCTCCAACTTGACTTTGCACTGCTGATTGCCACCCTCTGGTTGTCTGACTGTTCCACCAACTTTCAACCCACTTCACTGTCAACTTACCCAGCCTACACATCAACAACTTTTCTGTGCCAATCTTATGGAAGGCAATGTCAAAGGCCTTCCTAAAGTCCAGGTACAAAATATCTAATGGTCTCTCCTCATCTACCAGGACAGTCACTTTGTCATAGAAGTTTATCAAGTCAGCATGGTGAAGCCAAACTGACTTCTGATTATTTTCTTGTTCTTAATGTGCCTAGAAATGGTTCCTAGGATTAGCTGTTCCAACACCTTATAAGGGACTAAGATAAGGCTGAAGGTCCTGTAGATCCTGTAGCTCCAGAGTTTTTCCCTGGTCTCTGAAGCTTGGGATTGCTGAAGACCCCTTTTACTAATAAAGATGGAGGCAAAGAAGGCAATCATTTTAAAGGCAAGCTTAGTATTGTTATTCCTATATACAGTAGTTCGTAAATTTGGGATCCAATCTAAATTGGATTTCTTGGTATTAACATAATGCAAAAACAAACCCATAACACTAGTTCTGGGTTGTTGTTCTACATCTCTTAATAAAGCAGGTTGTTCATTCAAAAAATGACAAAAAATAAGATATATGTATATCTATTGGTCATCTCTACCTTTAGATATCAACATTATAGCTATATATAGTACTTATCAGTTAGTCTCCTTAAGCCCCCTTTGTACTCCACAAAGGAAAAAAAAAATATTATTTTTTTTAAATACAGCCCATCTACAAAATGCAGACGGTATTCCAGCTTGGGCAAATATTCCGTCAAAAATCATAAGCAAATTTGGCATAAACTAAAGCTTAGATAAGGGCAATACTGCATTATACTGCATAATATTGGAAGTCTTGTTTCTTAAGTAACTTGATTCTTAAGTTTTTCTCAAAGCCTTTCCTTTAACTATGCACAAAATAAATCAATGACTTTGTATCATTTTAATTGAACTATGAAGTATAATTTCTTAAAAGTCCACAGACATTTATAGAATTCTGAATTTTTCTACTGCTCTACAGATGTCTACCGAGTAAACTAGTAGAAGAGCACTTAAATTTTGTGGAAAACAAATTGTTTTCTGGAAATTATATCCCTTTTATCCTATCAAAGTAGAATAGTCATGGTGTTCAAGAACTGATACTTTACTCCTACATTTCTTTTTAATGTTAGAAGTCCTAATTTCATAATACCCTTCTTTAAAGACAATTTGAATGACTTGAAATATATTTACTTTAATTAAAAAGGAAATTAATCTGAGGAATCTACTTACCAACTTTTTAGCAATTGTTTAACATCTATGAAATTAACGAAGATCTGTCTTTTGTTTGGTACTTAAAACTGTAATCATTCTTACATTGTGATGTAAGATGGCCCAGACCAAATCTGTAATGTGCCATTATTAGACAAGTATTCATATACTGGAATATCAGAGAGTTTAAAAGACCTGAATGCTTGTATTTATAATGCTGCTGGTATTTTTGGAAAGAGTACACATCCACTAGGTTACACATTCAATCTTTTTTACTAGGTTACTATAATAAAGAGGCACCAAATAGTTGAGGTATTCAGTTTAGAAATTTCTTAAAGCCTTTTTTCCCTGATGAGAAGAAAAGGAAACGAAAATAATTTTTGTAACTCTTTTATCACCATGTGATTGCCTCGTGGATTGGTTAATGTCATTCAAAATTTGATATACAAAAACAATATGAGTAAGGTAAAGAATATAGCATTAATTTACAGTAAGAATGAGTTACGTCAATTTATCAACACAAACATGTAAGAAAGAAAAATGAAAGCTTGAAGGCAGCTAGGTATTCTAACAAAAATATTTACAGGAGTTTCCTCCTTCACTGTAGATTCAGTACATTGAGTTATAACACTAATGTGAGGCTTTTTGCAAAAGTATTTCTTTTACATAATAACTATAGTCTCAAAGAAACAAGTCAGAGAAATTAAAAATATTACTCAGCTCACCTAATAGCACTTTACACTAATAGTGTACTAATAGTGTACTGTCCTAAATGGGCTATAACATTTACTCAATATGAGTGTATTTGCAGTGCTATTCCAGAAATACCAAATAGCAGCTTCAACCTCAAATTTGGAAGTGATTCAAGGAAACTGTTTTAAACAGAACTGAAGGTAAACGGGGGGGGGGGGGGGGGGGGGGGGGAGGAAGGGGGGAGGGGGGTTGGGAGAGTGAAATTAGTTTTTTCATCTCAGCATTAACATAACTAATATTATGAGAATAGTGGATATTGATACTCTAAGTGAAACTTTCCTGGAATTTTGTACAGGAGGAAGAAGGAATAGATTCCATGGAAGAAAGCAATTCATCCTATGCTTTGCGTCAGTAAAATTTTTCCTAACTTCTTGATGAAAATGATAGTCTATGCTGAAAAGATGCACAACTCTTTAAATTTACATTAAACACTCCATTCTACCAATGTTAGAGTTAATTTTTGTGTAAAATTATTGTGAATTTTTAATATTTGACAAAAGTAAAATAATATCACCTTCTGCTACCTATGTTTTCAGAAAAAAATTAATTCTCATATCATCATTACTTTTAAAAATGAAACACTTATATTCCTTTAAAATCAAGGATAATCACTTAAAAGTGCTGAAAAAGCCAAATGGAGTAATTATTAATATCATACTAAAGGAAAATAAATAGAAATATAAAATAGGCAGTAAATTTAGGAGCTTTGCTTAGTAAAGAGTTAACGTTTAACTGTGCAGTCTGAAATGATCAATCTAGCACTCTCCTAAACACAGAGAAGGAGGCATCCTTATAAGTGAGTTTCCTAAATACTTACTTTGCCGTTTGTCTGATGTGAGAAGCATTGTTCAGTTCTCTGGCAAAATATTGTCTCGTATGCATATGAGTGTTTCCTAAAAAAAAGGAAAGACTGTGATTTCTTATTTAGTAACTCTAGTTAATTGTGTGCTACCTGGTATTCAAAAGAAAAATTACTCTATATCCCCTATTGTCTAACACAGAATCACAAATTGATCAATCTGTCTGTCTTTTCCACTGGTTTGTGTAGCTTATTTGTTTGCCTATTCTACCAAAAAGAAATTGATCTGATGACGGAATATTTATATGCAGTCACATGTCCTTACAAGATTACTTACATCCCTACAGGACAGGACAGGACAGGACAGGACAGGACAGGACAGGACTCAGTCAACTAAATTTAGACTTCTATAACACACATCCCTATATTCAGGCTAGTTCCCCTAGGCTTCCATTGTCCTGACTGAAAAGAAATAGGCTTTTTTAAAATAAAATTCACCTCATCCTACAAATGGCTCAGATGTATTGCTTCTTAGATGTGCCTATTTCTCTTCATTGATTACAAACGAAGCCCCAGTGATTAATTCAGATGGAGACATTTAGGCCATAGATATCTGATGGCTGGTTCAGTTACCTAAACACAGATGTCTGGCAACACTTAGGATACCCTAGGTTATCCAAGGGCATATGTACAAGACTAGAAAGTGTAACACAAGGCTCATGAGAGAAGCCAGCTCTTCTAAAATGGGAGCTGGAAGCCAGCTTCATTAAGAAATCTCACATGAGCTACTTCTGAATATTCATCAAGTCCTATGAGAGTTTTCAGTTCCAGATTAGATGCCTGCATTCGAGCACCTATACTATATGGAGAGTAATCATTCCACTAAAACTAATTTAGGTAAGTATACTTTATCAATTGTACAGTTCTCCAGACTCCACAGACTGTATTACCTATACATACAATAACAGAAGGTAAAAATTCCAATTGCTTACGTTTAAAAACCTAAATTTACATGTTGACAGTTTGGAAGCAAGTCTAACCCTTGAAGTGTGATAAAATGAAACTTACTTCAAATGTGTTAATTGCAAATATATCAAGCCTATTTAAATCCATACATCTACCTTGTATGCAGTTCAAATTAAGAAAAATAAATATTTTCCAAAATATCTCTGGAAAATTCCAGTGAGCTTAACTGGTTAATTAATGGTTCACATATTCACATGCTGGAGCAGTAAATACAAGCTCTTAGATTTCACTTCTGAATTAAAATCTCCTTAAGAAAGATCATAAAGATATGGCCCAGTAGAGACATAAACTCTGAAAATCACCCTTTTAAACCAGTTGTGGGAGTCCACAGCTGGTCTGAGGACTCAGGGATGGACCTTAGCCTTGAGCAGATAATGATGTTTCTCTGAAAGAACCTGGGAAGCCCTGAGGCTGAAGAGTCCCAGGGAATAAAGGAGATAAGAGGCCTAACGAGCAAATTCCACAGAACAGCAACCTGGCAAGAAGTCAGTGCAGGAGCACCAACCAATCAACATGTGTGGGGAGAATGGACTGAGCTATCCTACAATAACGAGAGCTTGAAGAATATGTGCTACCAATTAGAAATTGTTGCTAGGAAAATGATGTGCACAATGTAACCAATAGCAGAATAGCTTGTACTGCGTGCTATGCCAAAGAGATTATAAAAGAGCGATGTTTTACTAAATAAACAGCTTTCACATTGATCACATTGATCATGGCGTGATCGACCCGAGCTCCTGCACCAGTGATACCCAGGCAATTAAGAAAGGGAAAATACACATTATGAAAAAAAAGTAGGTGACTTGAGTGAGCATGGGAAATTATATGAAGAATTATTTAATTAGTTAGGTAAACATACTTAACTATCAGACTTTTCGTGCACATTTTAAATCTCCTTCCTACAACCTTCTTCCTTGTCTCCAGTCCTTGTTCCAGTTCCTTCTTTGCTTTTGTACATTCATTGTCTCCCTTTTCCCACTATTTCTCCTTACAAACATTTTCTCTTCCCTTACTTTGCTGTTGGGAACTCCAATATATCTCTACATTTCAACTTTCTCCTTGTTTATTTTTTCACTATCTTACATTTCACTCTTATTCTAACTTTCTAAATTCCTTTTTACTCTAGCTTCACAGTAAGGCCTTCCATTGCTCTTTCTCCTTTGCTTCTTGCAACTCTAACAAATTCTTTTCATCATTTATTTCAAAAGCTTTTCCTTTTGTGGTGAACTGACCCACATATTAAGAACTTTTGCCTTATTAAAACAGTGAACAAAAAACCATATTCCCCCATAAGAACAGAGATAGACAAAAGGAAATGGCCAGAAGCCCTCCCGGGAGCCCTCCCAGGAGCCCTCCTGGGACCCGACGCTCTGGTGGGCAAGATGCTTCAACGTGGGATGGTAAAGGGGCCTTTGCTAAACTTAAACAGGAGACTCGACAGCTGGGGATTCTAGAGGAGGTTTTGAGTCTCGCCGAGTCATTTAGTCACTTGCAGAAATTAGTTAACTGGTACCGACAAACACCCTCAGATCTAAAGGAGCTAGATCAAGGTCCAGATCTAGGGGAAGATCACAGGAGAGATCCAGTGCTTCAAACACTCTGAGTACTTCAGGTACTTCGGGAAACTAAATCACCCTCCTCCTGCCAAGAATAGTAAGTCCAAGGGGCGATGGAGGAGGGGAAAAACACAGAGGCGCAATGCATGGAATGAAAATACCTCACAAACTGATAACACCCAATTAAATCCTAAACTTCCCAAGCCACCAAAAGATCGGCAAAATATATTGAGATTAATGCATAATGAAGAAGAGGATCTGGAATTAACATGTGCTGTTGGTCCAAAACAGTATCCTGTAACATTCCTGGTAGATACGGGAGCACAAATTTCTACATTGAGGGCTGAGGAGGCCAGATACTGTGGCATTACCCTATCCTCAAAACCAATATATGTAAGTGGAGTTTTTGGGAACTCTGTTTTACAAAACACAGCTAAAGTCACCTTGCATCTCCCGGGGGAGGACAGGCCAGTTCAGACAGAGATGGTTGTGGAGGATTTTCCTCACAACCTGTTGGGGCTGGATGTTCTCACGGGCCAAGCATGGAGAGATAAGAATGGCCGTTGCTGGAATTTTGGCACGCGGCCACCTAAGATAAGACTATTACAACGTGCTTCGCGTCTCCCACAAAGTAGAATAACCAAGATCAAACAATATTCCTTCTCAACTGCAGCCAGGGATGGTATTAGAGAAGTAATTGATGATCTAAAGGAAAAGGGGGTGATTATACCTTGTCACTCACCCTACAATTCTCCAATCCGGCCTGTTAGAAAACCAACGGGTAAATGGAGACTGACAGTGGATTACAGAAAATTAAATGCTAATACAGAAGGTCTTGTGGCCGCAGTACCGAATCTGGCCGATTTGATACTAGAAATCCAGGAAGCAGCACATCCAGTGCTGGCCTCCCTAGATATAAAAGACATGTTTTTCCAAATCCCTATTGATCCAGAGGATCAAAAGTATTTTGCTTTTACTTGGGATGGGGTACAATATACCTTCACTAGGTTGCCCCAAGGATACAAACACTCTACCACATTAGCCCACCATGCACTTGCCTGTGAACTGGAAAATATTCCAGAAGACAAGAACAATCCTAAAGTAAAAATTTACCAGTATATAGATGATATGCTGGTAGGAGGACAGAGCAAACATGAGGTGAAAACAGTATATGATGTTATAATCAAACATTTAACAAAAATGCAGATTGAAATACCTGAAGAAAAAAGACAACCCCCATCTCAAGAAGTGACATTCTTGGGTATAAGATGGAAAGGGGGAACATGGAACATCCCCTCAGATACCTTTTCACATTTGGATAAAATAAAAATACCATCAAACAAAAAGGAATTACAAAAAATTTTGGGAACTCTTCAGTATTGGAGGAAGCATATACCGGACTTTTCAGTCATAGCACGTCCTCTTTATGATCTACTGAAGAAACGTCATCATTAGGAATGGGAAAAATCCCATGATGAAGCCCTGGGACTATTATTGTTGGAGGCACAGACTTTTCAAACTCTGGGACCTCTTCACCCAGAGGATCCAATAGTAATAGAATGGGGGTTTTCAGCCAGTGCCTCATCGTATCATTTTTGGCAATGGGGACCTAACGGGAGTACCCGACCAATTGGTTTTTATTCGCAGTCTTTTAAAGACACAGAAAAACGATATTCCATTCTGGAAAAGGGCTTGTTAATGGTATACACTGCATTGACAGAAGTCAATAAAATCATAAAAAACCAAAAAGTAATTTTACAAGGCCCCTTTAAGGTGGTTAACCAGGTGCTATCAAGAAGAGCTCCTCCGGAGGGAATATCTCAAAGAAGTACTACCAGAAAATGGTGTAGTCAAATTGAATATTATTCTACATTATTCGAACTTGAAGAAGGTCTGGATAAACAACTGCGAATCCAAGAACAGCTTGAATCTACAGAGGAGAAAGACTTGGTAGTAAAAACTCCCAGTCCTATCAAGGAAGCCCCGAAATACAACACTGATATGAACAATGCCTGGTTTACTGATGCCTCAGCTCGACGGGAGGCCAAGTCATGGTCGTTTAAATCTGCTGCGATTAAACCTTCTACAGGGGAGCAGATAATAAATCGCAACGATGGTAGTGCACGGGTGGGAGAATTAAATGCTGTTTTAAATGTCTTTGAGAGTGAAAGAAACTCTAAGAATGCTGTCTACATTTACACAGACTCCTTTTCAGTCTATAAAGGCTGTGTGGAATGGATAACCTTTTGGGAACAGAACAGTTGGGAAATTAACGGGATACCAGTTTAGCAAAAAGAGAAATGGCAACAGATATTGAACATTGCTAAGGAAAATCCTAATTTCCATGTAGGGTGGATCCCTGCACATCAGGACAACGTGAAAAATGATGTAAGTAAATGGAATAACTATGTTGATGAACTTGCTAAAATCAACATGGTGGACATAAGAACTGCCATTATCACAGGAGAACAACAAGAATGGGAATGATTATTTGAATGACTTCACTGTAAAAGAGGTCATTCAGGAATCTTTGATCTGTACAGAGAGGCACAAACCTGTGGGTGGCCTATAACTCGTGAACAGTGTAAAACAATCATTTCTGAATGTGACATGTGCAAAATCAGGTTAGGAGAATACCCCCTAACATCTGGCACTTTGCATATTAGGGAAGGTAAGCCCTTGTGGTCCACGTGGCAAATAGACTACATAGGGCCCTTCCGCAAATCAGGGAACGAACAATATATCATTGTGATGGTAGAGGTAGTATCAGACTTAACTTGTGCTGAAGCCATCTCCAAGGCAGATGGGGAAAACACAGTATGTTTTCTAGAAAAAATTTCTGGAGTTTTACCTAAACCTACAAATATTCAATCTGACAATGGTACCCATTTCACCTCACATCTGGTACAACAATGGGCTAAAAAAGAAGGCATTAAATGGACATTCCATGTCCCATATTATCCTCAGGCCAATGGAATAGTAGAATGTACTAACGGACTAATTAAAAGTCTTATTCACCCACAGGAATCCAGACGGGATGAAAGACTAAGATATGCAGTCACAACTATAAATAATAGATGGGGGGTGAACGGGTGTCCTCATTTAACTGCTTTATTTCCTACATCACCTACTCAAGAGAAAGAGAAACATTGGAGATTCTGCGGGAAGTCCAGGACCCCTCTACACCCTGGACAGACTGCTTTGGTACATCTACCAAACATCGGGAAAGTTAAGTTGATTCTACAGACACCGGTGAATGCAAACACCTGGTTTGCATCTGACCTGAACAACAAGCAACATAAAATCAGTACCAACTGGATACTTCACGCTGAATAAATAAAATTTCTATGTTGTTTTGTGCCTTTGCTTTAACAACCTAAAAAGCAGGAGACATCCCAGGTCAGTATCAGGTCTGGCCAACCTGCTACTGATCTCCGGAGGGGGCTACATTACGACCGCTGTGGACTTGGCCCTCCACAGTCTAAGCAATGTGCTCTGAAACAATGTCTCCCACACACTTGTGATTTTGGGTTGTTGTTTGTAAATATTGTTAATAGAGTAGTATAGGAACAAAATAGAACGTAATTGATGCTGGCATCAAGTAATGTGTTGTCTGTCTATTAAATGTTAGATTAATATATAGTATACATGTATATTATAAGACTATACGACAGGGAATTATTCCCTGAACTTATTTTGTATATATATATTTGTTGTATTTGTATTAGATATTCTTTTCTTTTCCCAGTTACTCCTATGCCTGAGGAGAACGGGAACCGAAGGTGAGGTAAGGGCTAAATAAGAACCAATAAGATACAATACATACATATACTACATGCATTCATTCATACAACACTAAGTGATCGCGATCTTAATAAGCCACGGGGTTAGATGTCGTGAACTGACCCACATATTAAGAACTTGTGCCTTATTAAAACAGCGAACAAAAAACCATATTCCTCATAAGTCATTACAAAAAACCATCCAGGAAACGGAAACCGGAAGTAGGAAGTCATGTGACACCGACTATAAAAACCTGTGGGAAAAACAAAACTTCCTCTTTTCCTCCTGTGTGACGTGGAGACCACATTGTCGTGCCTTGGAGAACTACTGGGTCGTGCCCTTCCCCCCCCCACCCCCTTGCTGCCAGAAGAATCGTATTCCAGGAATTCTTAGAAGAATCCGTAAGCAATTTCTATCTCTGCGGATTACTATGCTGCTGCTGGGTGTGGAAAAGGGGGGACTGCTGTGGCAGGACTCCCATTGCCTTAAGACTTCAATTTCCCCCCGCTGCTGAGAAATCACGTGGTCAGGAGGAGGGAGAAGCCGCCATCAGCACAGGCTGCTGCGTCACTGGAGCCAAGTCAAGCCGAGCGACAGGGACGCCGCCCATCAGTGAAGCTCAAACTGAACTGTGCCTTGCAGGCCTCAACAAAATATCCAGGGACATCGAGAGGAGGGGGTGATTTATATCACACACACACACACCAACACCCACATATAGATAATATTTTAATACTACTAGGTTCTAATTTACCCTCTCCTCTTCCCTCTCTGAGATTTCCTAGTTCTCCTTGCAGTGGGAAAGTAAGTGGGTGAATATAGTGTATATAGTATATAATAGTGTCTCTATAGGATAGATACAGTTTTCTATAAATATATATATAGATAGATTTTAATAATAAATTTGTTAAATACTCATTGGTCTCCATATTTGCCTACAAGCCTAGTGGGGAGATATTCCAATTTACCCTCAATCCTTCTCCCTTTGGGCGGTGGTTCAGATGTCTGCACTCCGACTGCGACACCTTTTATTACTTCATGTTTTCTAGGTTCATTTCAATCATTTGTTACTAATTCCTGAATAATTTGTTACTAATTCCTTAATAATCTGAATTTAATAATCTGATCTTGACAGATAATACAGTTTGATGTGACAAAACAAATCCTTCTAAGGAAAAAAAAATGTGCCTGGGAACCTAGATCCATACTATAGCTCCAGTCAAAATACAGTTCTCTCTTTGTTATATTGTTTTTGTCAAACTCTCTGTCTATATTGGTAAATGATAATACAGCTATGTATACCTTTATGCTTTTTTAAAACAGGATAAAAAATAGTTATTCTTCAGAAGTTTTGATCTGTTAACTTATAGTTTCCTTATGTGTTTTTAATAAGCAATATTTATTGTTTCTCCCTTTCTTTTATGCACTCACCCACTTGAATGAGATTATTTATCCATTTAACTGAAGCCATCTGTCAGCAGCAGAACAAAAATCTAAAACTAATAAAGTAGCACATGCTTTAAAAATGAGCATCTTCCTTGATGACAATGCTATGTACTAAACCAACAGTCTCAGAAGAACACTAAATGCTGGGAAAATGGTACAATACTAAATAAATCTACTTTTAACAGGTGAGAATGCAGGGAAAAAAAGCTTCTTAAACTACTGTCATGGTTTAATCCCAGCCAGCAAGTAAGCACCACACAGCTGCTTACTCACTCCCTGCCCCAAGTGGAGCCAGGGAGAAAATCAAAAAGAAAAAATGAGAAAACTCATGGCTTGAGATAAGGATGGTTTAATAAGTAAACAAAAGTCATACATGCAAGCTAAACAAAATAAAGAATTCACTACTTCCCATTGATATTCAGCCATCTCTAGGAAAGCAGGGCTCCGTCACACGTAAATGTTAGCCAAGAAAAACAGAAGACAAGCACTATCACTCTGAACCTCCTCTCTTCTTCTTTTCTCAGCTTCAAATGCTGAGCGTGACATCATATAGTATGGAAGATCCCTTTGATCAGTTGGGTTCAGCTGTCCAGATTTCCCCCCTCCCAATTTTTTGTGTATCCCCAGCCTACTCGCTGGTGGAGTGGTATAAGAAGCAGAAAAGTCCTTGACTCTGTGTAAGCACTGCTCAGCAAGAGTGAAGATATCTCTGTATTGCCAACACTGTTTTCAGTACAAACCCAAAACACAGCCCCATATGAAGAAAACAAAATTTACCCTATCCAAAACCAGCACATTCTCCACCATACCATTCCATACTATTTACATCATGCTTTGGTCCCACACTATCCAATATATTCTCATTACCCACCCACCCACCCCTTCCCACCCTTTGACACAAAACACAGATATAATTCCCTTTATCTATGGACCACCTCTGTGAATGTCTAAAATGTCCAATAAATGTCCACAAACATCTACAAAATGTTCATTGAGTTCATTTAGTCCATGACTTTGGGGTCCATTTGTTATGGTGGTGACTCAGGATGGGAGAGGTGGTGTGGAGTTATCAGGCACCAAAAACAGCTCGGGTCAGGTCACTGCTGCACTTGCACTGCTTCTTCAAAGACTTGTCCTCCACTGGTTCAGATGATTCCTGCTATAGTCATTCCTTTAACATGCAACTTAAATCCCGGGTTACAAGAAGTTAAAGGTATTTCCATTACAGTACCCAGCCTTTGTCCCTTTGGACAACATTATAGGGTTTTACACTGCAATGAGCTCCTCCCCTTGCCCCTGCTCTGGCTTGGACTTGTCCACAAACTGCAGTCCCTTGAGGGTCCACCTGCTCCAAGTAGAGCCTTCTCTATGAACCGCAGTCTCTTCAGGGGTATACCTGCTGCAGTGTAGATTCATCCACAGCCACAGTTACTTTGAGGTGCATCTGCTCCAGTGTGACCTTACCCATAGCCACAGATCCTTCAGAATTAAACCTCCTCCAACATGGCCTTACCCATGGCTGTAGTCCCTCCAGGGATACACCTGCTCTGTCATGGGGTTATCCATGGTGGTATGCTTTGAGGTACTCCAGCATGACCTCATGCATCGCTAGTGATGCTTCAAAGTGTACCTGCTGTAGCATGGATTATCCACAGCCACAGAAGCTTCAAGGTGTATCTTCTCCAGAGTGAACTTATCTTTGGACCACAGTCTGTTCAGAGGTATCACGCTGCAACACAGACATAACCACAGCCACAGACACTCTGAGACGTACCTGCTCTGGTGTGGACTTTTTCACAGCCACAAATGCTTTGGTGTATCCTGCTCCTGCATGGACTCATCCACAGGTCACAGTCCCTTTGATTCAAGTTCACACTGGAGTTCCAGACTGTCCAGTACAGCAGCCCAGAAACAGTAACAATGCCCTGGCCATCTGGCAGCCCAGGTGCATTGCCATTGCTGTTATCAGAATGTTTCCAGACAAAGAATAGTATTATGGTAAGCAGTAGAGCAATACAGCAAGCAGCTAAAGCAAAAAAAAGTCACAAACGAGCACTAGACTAACATACAGTAAGGCAAGCAAGCCCCCTGGCAAGCACAGGATCCTTGTGTTGAGGAGCCTCAACATCAGTAGCAGCTGTAAATTTGATCTAGTACATTCCAATCAAACTGGTTGTTATCTCAAAACCTTCAAGCCCCGCATTGGACAGCAAAAAGGATTGGAGTGATTTAACCCTAGCTGGCAACTAAGCACCACACAGCTGCTTACTCACCCCACCCCAGGTGTAATGAGGAAGATAATCAACAGGGTAAAAATAACAAAATTCACAGGTTCAGATAAAGACAGTTTAATAGGCAAAGTAAAAGGCATGCATGCAAGCAAAGCAAAACAAACAGTTCATTCACTACTTCCCATTGAAAGGTAGGTGTTCAGCGATTTCCAGAAAAGCAGGGTTCCATCACATGTAACAGTTACTTGGTTGTACATTACTGAATGTCCCCCCCTTTCCTTCTTCCCCCAGATTTTTATGCTGAGCATGACATCATACGGTATGGAATATCCCTTTGGTCAGTTACGATCAGCTGTTCCAGATGTGTCCCCTTCCAATTTCTTGTTCACCTCCAATCTACTTGCTGGTGGAGTGACGTGAGAAACAGAAAAGGCCTTGACTTCGTGTAAACACTGCTCAGCAATGATGAAGACATCTCTGTATTACTAACACTGTTTTCAGCACAAATCCAAACCATAGACCCATACTAGCTACTAGAAAGAAAATTAACTCTACCGCAGCCTAAACCAACACAATTACGATGAAGGTCATAGTCTTCAGTAAATAGCTAGACAACTGTGTTACTTCTTGTTGCATGCAGTGATGGATAAATTTGGCAAGAGATTAATCCCCTTGCATTCTAGGGGCAGCTGGATTTATCTTTCAATAGCTATGCCAATTATTGCTGAGACTATAGATCCAACACCAGATGCATGAATGGCCTGTCTGCTGTAGGTTCAGTCGCAATCAAAAGAAGCAGTTGGATGCGCAAATAGCACAGTTTATTTCACATGCAACATATACAGATTTTTTAAGGCTGCCAGTGATAAATACACTAAGCTGCAGAATAACTATACAGCTTTGAAATATGATTGCAATCACAATTTTTACCTCCCAGGGGAAAACACTCAACATAACTGAAGACACAGTTCTTACCAAAAACATCCCTTCTGGGAAGAACAAGGAGAACAAACTCGGCAATCTGTCCCTAGGACTTGAGGCCAAATTTGTCCACACATTAGAAGGCTAAATAGGTTAACATTTATACTTTGTTATCTACTATTGTGCAAAGTGTGGGGGTGGAACCATGGCCAAACCATTGTTACTTGGTCATTCAGTTGCAGGAACACTGATAACTTCCTTAGTATCTTCTGTGAGATGCAAATAACTACTACTATAAAACAGAGGATTGGGCCACACCTTCCCCACTCCACACCCTTCCTCAGTGCCCTGACAACACAGACCACTGGATCTTCACCCAGCCTCAGTGTCTGCTTTAGCCACCCGATGTGTATCAGCAGTGTTGAGCTTTGCCATTTTCAATTGTTTGTGCCTCTCTCTTCCAACACCTCTTGTGGGCCAAATTGTGTTCAGACCTACTCTAACATCAATTTGAGTTAATTTCAAATGAGTTCAACAGAGTTACTCTATTAAAAAATTGAGCAAAACAAAAGAAAATATTATATTTCTTTGGATTACTGGTGTATTTCTTTTCATGAAAACATGTTGTAATTAGTTTCTTCCCAGTATTCTCATACGTAATTTCTTTTTATTTTCTGAAATACTGAGAAAGAATGGATTCCCTGTCCTGGTCTGAATTTGAAAAAAGAGTCTCAGCAGTTCAGATACTATCTCCATTGCAGATGTTATGTTCAGCTTCTGCTTTCCCTAAAAAACAAGTACAAGTTGCAGACTTATAAAGCTGAAGTTTATCAAGTTTTCAAAAATGCCTTAAAAATACCAAAATCCTTTCTATTTCTCATGAAAAAACAATTCCAAAGCAGTGCTTCTTTGTTCTTTTTCAGCTACTGTGTTCTTACGGAAAATATTACCAAAAGGTTCATAGAGAATGCATAGAATCATAGAATCATAGAATTGTTTAGACTGTAAAAGACCTTCAAGATCATCGTGTCCAATCATTAACCTAACCCTACCAAGCTCACTGTTAAACCATGTCCATAAACACCAGATAACACAGATCAGTTGTATATGCCTGAGCGTGCCTTAAGTCTTAGGAAAATTTATCACAATACTTCCTAGGTATAACTTCCAACTTTTTAGTGGTATCTCAGAGACTTCCCTCAGTAGAAGTAGTAGATGCAAATGCAATTGTCTCACCTAATTTTAGTTGTCTACAGTACTAATATCTAAATCTAAGCTAGTCACCCTAAGATTCCTTTAAAATCAAAGCTGAGAACTAAGCACTTTTTAGAGTGTAATACATCATTACTACCTTAAGAAGAAGTGAATTTCACTCTAAAGCTAGATGTATGCAGTTGGCAAGATGAATCCCACATAAGAATATTTGATTAATTTATTTTTGTGTCAACACTTTTCTTATTATTTATTTATGGATTTTAACATTTGTGGTTTTGTTATCTGAAAGTCTAGCAAATAGTATTGCTTGACTATTCTTTGCTGTGCTTTGAGGATGAAGGATCTTAAATTACTGAGTTGACTTCTGGAAAATATTTATACAAAATTTAATTAACCTTAGAAAGATTTCTAAATACAATTGATGCCCCAGCTCTGAACACAGAGGTGTAGCAATATCAGTATAGGAGTTCCAGTGTAAATCTTATTTGTCCTGTATGTTGAAAAACAGTGTACAAATGCTTGCTTAGCATATTGTCAGATATCAGACTACTTTAATTAGTCTATGTCAGTCTGAACTCATAAGTTTAAAAAAAAAAAAAAAAGAGTTAATTTGGAATAGTGAACATGTTTATTTAACAAACAAACATTCCCACAAACTAACTCACTAATTAATGAAAATTGCAAGGAATTCACCTACTATAGGTCTGACTATGACTATGTATCTTAGACCCTCTTACTTATAGTCACTGTTGTATCAAAACGTCAGTTATAGCTCTATTTTTTTGTTCTTTTGACAATTTCCACAATGCAGATAGAAGTTCACTTTTTTTAAATATTTACAAGATAAGTTTAGGAGTAATTAGCTTTTGAGAGGCCTAGAGTGACCACAAGTGCAAACGGCATGTAACAAAAAAAGTATATTTCCACTTACACTTGTTGTGTTTGACTCCAACTACCATTGTGTTTGGTACACTTGTGTTAGATAGAAAATGGGTTGTTTCTATAGCTACTATGATTTCTGAGTGATACTCTGTAAGAAACACTGTGTTATCATTTTATACCAAAGGGATTGTTTTAATGAAGATGTAGTCATGTAGGATAGCATATTAACATTAAATGACTTATGTAGTATCAATTTTATAAAAACAAAACAAAACACACACACCACACTACCCCCACCCCCCCCCACCCCCCAATAAATAAACTTAATAAACCAACTTAAGCCAAGATACCTGTATTTAATTCTGTGATCCAGGAGATTAAACACCAATATATGAAACTCATAGACAAATAATCCAGTACCTTGGAAGGAAAAACTATTAAATCCTGGATGTGAAAAGGCATTTCATTATCTGCATATCAAGTGATATTCATTTATCCTTTATTTGAAGTATTTCTAAGACTATTTGAAAACAGACTTGGTTACCCCTGAAAAAAAATATCCAAAGCCTCAAACAAGGATAAATCTTGGTACTGCATCTTATTTATATTGCAAATTATTTTAATTTTACCTGTAAAGAATGAAACATGGACTCTATCAATTGATTGATCTATCTATCTACATATGTATGTATATAAACTCCAGACTCTCAGAGGATGACATCTCAAACATTTTACATGCTAGTCAAAGCCAGTCTCAGGTTTCTATAAATAAACAATATTATGGAAAACATAAATTCTCCCCTTTAAACTGTATGATGACATTTACAGTAAAAGAAGCCTTTTCAATGTTTAAAATATTCCTGAAAAAGTATAGTTTTAGTTAATGCATCAGGTAATTGCTTTTTAGCCACAAGCTTAGTTTTCATAGCTCTACAAGGGAACTAGCATAAAGAACCATTGATTCTGAATTTAACCTTGGGACACAACTGCAATATAAACATTAAGGATTGGAGTTCTAACTTCTCTAACATAGACAAGAAAGAGAACAGCAAAAAACCCAAGGATTTCTACCTCTTTCAGCTGTCTGGAGGTTATGTGCTTCTAAATTCACAACGCAGAGGAGAACAAAAAAATCAGATGCAGAGATATTCTATTGTGAAGAAGGGGAACAAAGTGGATTTGTATTCCTTGTAAAAGAAGAAATGTTTTCTCCTTTGCAGGCTTGCAGATAACAGAGAAATTTTGAAAGAACATGCAGCTACTGTTACAGATAATTCTCAGATTATTACTTTCTGCATATGAGAAGCACAATGAAAGCAATTCTCCTTCAGAAGTCTGACAGTATCTACTATAACTCAGTATTCTGAGGAGAAATCTCTACATGTTTGTGGTTGATCATGAGAGCACAGCTTAGTTCTATACAGAAAGTATAATGTCTAACTATCAGTCTCATATATTATTTTTCTCTCCTTTTCCTCTTTCAGATCATATTTTAGTTGCAATTA
Organism: Eurystomus glaucurus suahelicus; assembly: GCA_032159205.1. Taxonomy (NCBI): domain Eukaryota; kingdom Metazoa; phylum Chordata; class Aves; order Coraciiformes; family Coraciidae; genus Eurystomus; species Eurystomus glaucurus. The sequence goes on along the minus strand of JAVFHW010075402.1, from coordinate 40,912 downwards.
CAAAGCATTGAGAGATAAAAAAAATTTACTTGTTTTCACATTCACAAGCCCATTTCATTTTTACTTGATATTTTTGCAAAAGTCCAATGACATAAAATAACATGACTCACAGTTATGTGCAGGTAATCATCCCATTTGATATTCCAGAAGAAAAATCAGTAACAATCAATATCTCACATTTTGTTATTGTGGTATTTCACTGTGCTAATCAGCTTTCATTAACAGTGTAGCCAAAAAGATAAATCTCTCATTATGTTTCCCTGTAGTGTGCTGTTGCTGGAATAAATACTAGGTAGTCTCCACAACAAAGAAAAATCTAAAAATTTCCATATAAATATTTTCTCTATTTGTTTGTTGAATAATGTAATTAGTGCAGCTTGTCTATGTTATGTTAAAGTTTACTCGAAAAAATAATACTATTACTTCAAGTATTTGAATTTCTGGTAGAAAAATAAAAATATTGACTTCAAGTACCTCATCTTTTTAAGAGAGAAGAGGTCATTAATTTTTTTTACTGAATAACTGAATATGACATTTTGTATACAAATATATATAAAAATGATATGGCAATAATAGCATATTTTTCTGTTCCTCTATGACTGAAAGAGGAAGAAAGATATTTAGGCTATTGACCAAATTAATTTTTATATTTTTTTAACTCTTGGTTAGAATTAATGCACAATGAAATGTGCAACTTCTGTGTGAATGTGCTTGCCTTAAATTATTTTTAGCAGGTATTCCTTTTCAACAATTGTAGTATGAAGGACGGACTTAAAAATCTCTGTGCTTCGAGAATATATTTTAGCTGTCTGCTACGCTGGCAGTTTATAAACATAATGGACTTTAAGAATAAAAAAAAACTACTGCACAATTTTTGCCTGTATTACTCTATACAACGTTATGCTACCATTTTTAACTGATGAAAATATTTAATTTCTTGAATAACCCAGCGGTTTTGTCTCTTGCTGCTCCTGATTACTCTGAAGATACACATGGAAAAACCTCAGCAGATTAAGATGGAGAGCAGCACAGTGCTGCCACTTTGCTGAGTGTCTCTTTCTCTAGCTTTCATTTTGCTTCCTAACATTTACTTTAGAATGTCAGGTAGAGCTGATATTCTTTTGATTAAAATTTTATAAACAAACCAGTTTTTCTCTGCAAATTTTTCTTATTTGATATCATTTACAAGCAAAAGCAAATAAACTCCAGGGTATTAAAAATATTTGAGCAGTTGATCAAAATGTTATGATGTTTGATTAATAAGAAATATTTCTTAAAGGATAAGTTTGTTATTGGCTTCTAGTAGACATACTTTTATAATACTTTTTTTGTTTAAGTTTTGGTGAGATTTAGGGAGTTATTTTCTTGTAGCTTTTTTTTACTGTCAGGATATTATGTCATCTTCATTAATATGAAAGAATGCCTCACATCCACAACCGCTTTTCTGTGGTGTTTAACCTCAATGTAGCTCTAAAGATTAAACGACTGATCTCATAGGAGTTATGAAGGTATGAATATTATGAATCAGATGCAACATCCCTACATGAAGGGGGCAGTAGGCCTTATAACAAAGTCTGGACTAGATTTAAGGACAATCCTAGAATTAACTCTATTTTGCCATCATAGCAGTTAATAAATGCTTCTTGTTTGGGGATGGGAAATTTTTTTCATATGTGATAGGGTGGGATATTGTTTAGCTGAATGTGTTAACTAGATCTGTACCTTTTGTCAGCTGCCTAGCACCCAAAAACATTGATAGATGCAAATGAACTCTGCAACCATGTTTTGTTTTTTTTTTTTATCATTACTTTTTACCAGGAGATAGCTGAGCTTTTTTGGTAAGTCTCCTGCCTATTGATAGGATTCATTTAACAAAAAAGAAAAACATGGAAAAGGTCAGTTGAATTTAAAATGCTCCCATTAGCAAGATTCTTTTTCCCCTGATGGCAGGGGCTATAACAAAATACTTTAACAGTTTGAATCCTTTATGTCTGTAATTTGAATTGGTGCTGCTCATGCACTTAGATACACAGCATCTTTTTCTTTTTTGATTCAGAAAACATAGTTGTCACTATCTTGTCCAAGTGCTGAAAAAAAGCTTCTCAGAAAACTATTTTGAAAGTACATGCATTTGTAGTACAAATGATGCTGTCTTAATTAGGAGCTGCTGTTACCATAGCAACACTTTACTACTTTCTGTATGCATATATGCATACCTATATACACATACACACACATACTGACTCTCTCTCAACGCATGTATAAACATACATAGAATTTGCAGGTACATTACCAAACAGAAGTCTTTACTCCTGCTTCCAAATTGCAATTTGCCTTCCTGACACAAAAAAATTAGTTCTGAAGTATTTTATCTGTACAGGCCCACAACAGTCCATTCTTCCTGTTACAGAAAAGCCTCTGCATCTTTCCCTGTCAAGTACAAAAATTTCTGTTTAAGAAAGGTTTAAGGACAGTAAAGGCAGTTTAGATATCAATGAAATAAAAGTACTAAATTTACCCTCATTTTTAGTTTTCTTTGTATTTTCAAAACAGTGTAAAGACATGTGGGAATCAAACATAAAACCATTATACAATATAAACTAAAAGTATTCATTTGTCCATTAAATGTGTTAGCCTTATTTTGCACTAAAATAGTAATTCTTCAGCAGTTAAAAGCCAGTGAAATGGAATTAAGGACTTGCATGATTCAAAAACAAAATGCAAAATCCCCACAATATTTAAACTAGAGATCATAGCAAAAAAAAAAAATCTCATAATCTATTCTATCCTATGCAAATAATGATGATGAAAGATGTTTGAATGAATGCCAGTATCTATAGCTTCTTCTGGTGAAGTACTAACTGAGGTATACTCACTGCTTGTGTTCTGTCAGCAAGCAAAGTGTATACTGAAATTCATCATACAGCCTGGGTACTCCAATCTTCCAGAATAAGAAACTTAACAGAAACAATGGGTGCATTGCACTTTCATTTTCTGCATTTATACCAATCCTAGGAAAAGAGAGTGTACTTTCTGTAAACACAAAGTGGTACATCTATATTTCCTTAATAAATTCAGTAGAAAGTTAAGAAAGATGCCATACCACTGTTGATAAAACAATGTGCAATATGCTACACAAAAACAAATTAAAGTTATCTTTTTCTAAAGAGATGGTGTATGCCATGTAGTGAGCAAAATGCAAACCAGTGTTCCTTTGGTAAGGGATACTAATCTTTAGCAAAGACACCTCACTATATATATTCCTATGAGAAAACAGTTGTGCATTTTGCATTTTTAATACATCTGAAAATCAATCCACTTTGGTAAATCGTTTATTTAATCTCTACAGTGATTTTTGGGCATAGAAATGCAATACAAGAGTTGAACTGATTTGGTTTATCCAGTTCAGACACCATTGAGAAACTGTGTTTTTGTAAATTTAGGAGAGAACTTGCAAGCACTGGAATAATACTAAGCTCATGCAAAATATATAAACTTGATATAACTCTGTGATGTTTACTTACTTTATTTGGTTTTCATTTACAGGAGGTCAATTGCTACTTGGTTATTTTAATTATTTGCATAACACCAAGTAGCAATAAATGAAGAAGATTTTTCATATTTGTTTTTCATTTGAAAAATACTCTAAGGTTAAAAACTATCTAGCAACTGGCTTGCTGAAATTAAGAATTCAGAAAGAAAATAAAGCGCACTATATATCTAGATCTATACAGCTCGACCAGCCTAGTCATGTCTCAGCTGGTATCTTTTTTTATAATAGGGGCATGTCTGAACAAATGCCACAGATAAGTGTCCAAATGGGTAACTCATTTAAATCTGGAGGCAATAAAAAACATCATTCTGCGCAAGGACATTGTTTCTTTACATAGAATCTGATGAGTTGAACTGTTAATGCATTTTGGACTTGGTTGGCGGCTGTGGTGGGTTAACCTTGGCTGAGCGCCAGGTGCCCACCAAGCCACTCTATCACTCCCCCTTTCCTTCCCCTCTCCCTCCTCAGCAGAGCAAAAAAGAAAGGGGAGGAATATAAGATGAGAAAACAAAAAGCAGTTTAATAATAATAATAATAGAAGCAAAGCCAAGCAAATCCGCGCGCGGAAACAAAGCAAACAAAGTTTTATTCTCTACTTCCTATCAGCAGGCGATGTTTGGCCACTCCACGGGAAGCAGGGCTCCAAGACGCGTAGCGGTTGCTCTCGAGGACAACGGCACAGCCCCCCCCCTCCTCCTCCTTCTCCCTAGCTTTATAGCTGAGCTGACGTCATATGGTATGGAATATCCCTTTGGTCAGTTTGGGTCAGCTGTCCTGGTTGTGTCCCCTCCCAAGATCTTGCCCACCCCATCCCACTGGAGGGGTGAATGCTGGGATCCTTGTTCAGCAGTAGTCACAACACAGGTATGTTATCACTACCCTTCTAGCTCCCAGCACGAAACACTGCTGCTATGTGGAAAACCAGCTCAGCCAGACCCACTACAGTGGCCAAGGTCAAAGCATCGTTATTATCAAGCTGGTTTAGTTCAGTAGCCATGGGATGTATTAGGGAGGCTGTGCAGAGGTGTCAGTCTGGCATTAAAGGAACACTTCCTTAAAGAGAAGTGTATCATTTGGTAAGATATTCTCAAAGTAGTACTTACTTATGTAGTACCCTGTCCATTTTAAAGACAAAAATAATTCAAAAATAGTAGGTGTAAGATCCATCCCTTTCATTCTCCCTTTCCAGAGGAATGAAAATGCAGTCAATATTACTGACAAGACTGAACAATTTTTCAAGAAAGGATGATCACATATAAAATCCTAGATATAAGGGTAGCTACACACACTCCCTTTTGAAGCAAAGAACAAACTCCATGGATCAGATAGGGCCACTCTTAGAAAATCTACAGTTGCTGAACTGAAAAATAGAGAATAAAAAAAAAAAGCAGACCCATCTGTTGGTTATTTCTTCCAAATCTAATGTAGAGAGTCTCATACTTCACTATCTGCTCTCCCCCCACACCAGTGCTAAGAAGCAACAGCAACCTCTCTGTGCTGCTTGAATTCCATCAGAATATTCTGCTGCCAGAGGCCCCAGAAACTGGGGCACGTGGTCAGTTAGATAATACTGAGTCACAAAAGAAATGCAGCTGTGTATCTGTTCTCCTGTGTTCTATAGACATTTCATCAGTACTGTTTTCAGCAATTATATATTACTTATTATATGATGCATGGAAACATACAAAGATGATTTTACCATCACTTTTTGCTTCGATTCTGCTTTTACAAGAAGTACACATGAATGTCATAAAGGCTACTAGAGTCAATTTATCATTCAGTAATTCTGTCTCTGACTGAGATGTGTTAGTCTCCAAGTTAAATATGTTTGTTAGGTGCTTGAATACTCACAGACGTCATGGTGATGAAGGTTGAATTCCTGCTAAAAGCCAAATACATTGATTTATAGGAGTAACTGCTGGTGGAAATCAGCACACTACTGTATATTCCCTCTATCAAACAATTTATTTTATGCTTGAATATACATGTGCAGTATATTATTAAGCCTTTTTTAAAGGCTTGCATTTGATTTGGTGCAATTCAGTTTAATGAAGAACAAGTTTCTATTAAATTTTCAAGTGTTACTACAGGGTTTTTTTTTTCTGTCAAGTTGTTACTCCTGTTTCAGTTGCTGCCCTTGTGTGCCGTCTGCTTTCCTCTGTATTCAGCTCCTATTATGGAAGGACCACTCCATAAAAGGCAACAATGCTACATTCTTGTGTCAGCTCTAGCACTTCTTAAAACCCAACAGTAGCAAAACTGTCTTGAGATGTACCAAACTTAGTCTTGTTTTCCTGTGTTTTTCCTTATTTGTTCATGTTAACATTGTATCATCTCTGCTCATATAGTTTGTACTACTTGAGATAGGGCCCAGATTTTTCTTTCCAAATGTTCATAGTGACTACAACACATAGATCTGTTCTTTTATAGGGTCATTAGAGATCTATCACAAATTAATAGTCACAAGAGTGCATATAGCTGTACAACACATTGGATAATTAGAAGTTTGCTTAAAAAAATCATTAGTGTTACTCACAGAGTTAGCATTGTACTTTACCCCTCTTTGGCCTTGGTCTACACATTACCTGGGTGATCTTGCTTTTCTCTGAAAATATGAAATATTTTTGTTAGTGCATTTGAGTTAAATGCTAAATTTATTTGTCTTAAGATCAATCTGCATCTCATCCATATGTATTGACAATTTGATCAAAAAATAGTAAAGAGCGAGAGAAAAAAATAGAACAAAAGTAATGCTAACCTCAGGAAAACAAATCACTTAAACTAAGTACTTCTATTATGTGTATCAATGTAGGTATTTGATAAGAAGAAACCATGAGTTTTGTGGAAAATGGCAAAAAAAAAAAAAAATCTCTTTCTTCCTTGTTCTTATAATAGGAAGTCCTTTCTGGGTATTCCCTCATTGACAGTAGGGAGAGCACTTGAGGTCTTCCATGAGTAAAAGAAGTCAGACATTGATATCTCCAATCAATGTATGCTCCAAAATGAGGTGGTCTGGCTCAGGCTGCTTTGCCAGTATGCCACAAACAGCTCAATAACAAGATTCACTTACTCTTATTTTCTTTTCCCCCTCTTTCTCCCCACCTGCATTCTTTCCTTTTACCATGGTGATCCCATTCCAAATAAGCAACACACTTCTGCTTACCCTTACCCCATGGGCTGTGGTCTTGCTGAATTTCTAACCTTATTATTCACAAAACACTGATCCTGATAAGCTCTTGTTGTTCTGTTTCAGTCATCATCATCATTTAATGCTACCATCAGTTGCCTGATTACACAAGCCAACAATGAACTCAGTAACAACACCTCAGAAGTCTTCTTTCAAAGAATCCTGCCATAGGTTCCTGTGGGCCCAGCTCCTCTGCTGCCCACTGTAGTGCTAGCATCACCTGCTGGACACAACAGACAGAGATGGCTCCCTCAGTGGCCCTTCACATGGAAAGGTACCACTGAGAAAGCTCAGCAAGATGCAACCAGCCCCAACAGAAGCCACACCCAACAGGAAGTTGCTCCAGCTACGCAGCTCTTGGTTAATATAGCCCTGGCCTCACCCACCACCCCAGCTATGACCACCTGGGTGAGGGCAGAGCCACAAAGACACAGGTAGGCCAGGTTCTGTTCTCTGGAACTTGAAGCCAATAGGAAAAACAAAACATTCTGCTAGGCTGTGACTCATTCACAGGTCAACTCCAACTTGATACCCACAACTCGGTCCCCAAAACTTCCGTTCTACTTTGTTAAGCAATTCTGTTACGTTATTAATTTCCTTTTGTTTCTGTAATGTTTCTCCCTTCTGCCATTTCTTGTACAGTTTTCTTGTTAGTGTAGCTACAGGTCAGGATTGGCTGTCTGTACACATACCTTACCTGTTAAAGAATGGCCAAGGTAAGCAGAGAACAGTATAGAAGAATGAACTTAGCAGTCATGTTACTTTCTACCTTTCATTGCCATGTCAGTCATTCCTGCTTTCAATTCTAGTATCTTCAATGTGATTTTTACTTCACCCTGATAATACTGGCACTGTAGTATTCCAGCATCCATACTGGCACATGTAATATCTCAGCAGTAGATTCTTGTGCTCCAAGTAGATCCTTTCTATAAATATTTTATCTTCTTTTATTACATGGTAGATACAGAAGCATCTGATTTCTAGTGGAATGTGTGTTGTTTTTTGTGTTGCTACTGATTTTCACATTGTGCTGCACTGAAGTAGGAAGTCAGCCTGAAGCAATTTGTTTCCTTTAACTCAGATCTGAGAAATGTATTTAAAAACTCTGTTGCTCTTGCAGAGGTGAACTCGTTGTGTATAATAGAGGATAAAGTTATTGTGAAGATTTAGATTCAGACATCATGTCTACGTGTCATTTTCATCAAAGAAAACCCAAGACTTGATTCAGTTGTCAAATTAAATGGCTAGTACTATTGTCAGCTCCAAAGTGTGTCCTAAGATACTTGCATGGGCTTGGCAGATATAGCATGGGAAGTACAAAAGACCCTCACCATTCTGGAATGTTTCATGTTGAATCTAATAGAATATTCTGTTCATCTCATATAATCATATGATCATAGAATGGTTTGGGTTGGAAGACACCTTAAAGATCATCAAGCTCCAATCCTCCTGGCATGGAAGGGACACCTCCCACTAGACCAGATTTCTCAAGGCCCTATCCAACCTGGCCTTGAAGACTTCCAGGGATGCAGAAACTAGAGCTTCCCTGGGCAACCTGTTCCAGTGACTCACCACCCTCAGAGTGAAAAACTTCTTCCTTACATCTAATCTAAATCTCCCCTTCTCCAGTTTAAAGCCATTATCCCTCGTCCTATCACTACAAGCCCTTGTAAAAAGTCCCTCCCTGGCTAAAATAAATACATTTAGTCTGCAGAATCATTTTTCAGTCTTCACTGACTGGACATGCTAGGAGATCAATTCTATTGCTAAGCATATGTGTCTAATGTTACTTAAGATTTTCCAGGATATCAAACCCTAACCTGCTACTCTGGTACAGCAAAATTCTCTTCTATATTGTGCAGCTTTATAAAGATATTTCAATTATCCTAGCAAACTGCCTGTATTTAGACAACAGATTTCCTCTGACTGTAACGGTAGCTTAGCCATATAGCTCAGGTATGCACCCTTACCTAAATGTAATTATATGTCCGTTTGTGGACACCAACTCATTTCTAAATGGTTGATATATGTAGTCGATACCTACAGTGGCTCTAGTGTTATAGACACTCTCAGAACAACATGATAGCTACAGACTGGCTGCCAAATTTACCTATGTTGAAACCATGTAAAGTCAAGCTGATAGCTGCCTTTTGCTCACCAGGGGAATGGCATAATATGTAAGGAAGCATTTGATCCTCAGGTTATTGACCAGTACTGCTTCTTTCCTCCTCCTCATCTTGTATTCTCTTTTGTCTTCTGCTAGAGCAGTAGGCTCATCTCACTAACATTCTGTCCTTGTTCAGCTCCTTTTCCCTATCCCTCCTCTGATACCAAGAGGGCTGCCTGCCCCTTAGATTCTTGTCCTTTCAGGAGTTTCACATTCAGTTTTGTCTGCACAGCTGAGAAGCCTGAGACAGCTCCTGTAACTGAACTTTGCTGTTGTCTAACCATAGGCACCAACTAAACACCACACAGCCATTTGCTCACTCCCCTCCCAGTGGGACGGGGAAGAGAACTGGAAAAAAACGTAAAACTCATGGCTTAAGGACTATTTAATAACTAAAATGAAATAAAATATAATAACAACAACAATAACAGTAAAATACAATAATAATAATAGTAATTTAAAAGAATATAACAAAAAGAGGGATAAATAAAAGCCAAGAAAATGCAAGTGATGCACAATGCAACTCTTAAGCACCAGCTGACCGATGCCCGAGCAGTGATCCTACCACACCAGCCAACTCTCCCCAATTTGTATACTGAGCATGATGTCCTGTGGTATGGAATATCCCTTTGGCTACTTCTGGTCAGCTGTCCTGGCCATGCTTCCTCTCAGCTTCCTGTGCACCTGCTCACTGGTATAGCATGGGAAACTGAAAAATCCTTAACTTAGCATAAACATTGCTTAACAACAACCAAACCATTGATGTGTTATCAACATTATTGTCACACTAAATCCAAAACACAGCCCTACAGCAGCTACTAGGAAGAAAATTAACTCTGTCCCAGCCAAAACGAGGACAATCCTTACTCTAAGAGAATTGATGGTGAGTAAGCATGGTAGAAAAACTGAGCATTTTATAATAAATAAATAAATAAAGGGAAAGATTAGAATTCACTGCTTTCTTCCATAGCCTAAAGGTTTGAAAATCCATACCTCTATAAATTTATCAAATGCCTCTTAAAAAAAATTATGACATTAAAAAGTTTTATTAGCTAGTGATGTGGTTCAAAAGAACAATCCATTGCTTTTGTTCCTTCAGAAAAGCATGATAAGATTTACTTGCAGTAAATCAGCATACCTGAAAAGCTATGTTAATAACATTTTATAAGCTATTCCGAATTAAAGTGTTAGGTTTTTTTTAAATAAAAAAGGAAAGAAAATTCCAGAAATTAAAACTACTGTATAGCTCTCTGCAGTTAAATATTTTATAAGAAAAAATAATGGGCTTTTTTTTGTGTGTGTGTGTTTGTGTAAAATTTACTCCATTTTCTCATCAGAGGAATAAATGCTTTTAATTATATTCACAGTAAATAGAAAGCCATTTTTGCTCAGTCCCACAGAATAACTTATTTGAGATGTGAATACTTCTCAATATTAACAAGATCTTGGCCTTTAGCAAACACTTCTGAGACATAAAACATCAGTTTTTTGTGAAAAAATATACGTTAAAAAACCCAGAATAAAATACCATCGTTACACCACTTTTCTTTTATTTCCTCATAATTACTGTGTAAAAATATCTACTTTACAGCAGAGCCAAGAAGTATGCATTCTTTTATGTGATATGCCATTTTTCTTAACAATGTTGTGTTAAATGTTGGTATTATTGAATTAAATGTTTTCAACAGTGATATTTCAAAGGCTTAAGTATTCAAATTACATGGTAATAACAATATTGAGAACATTAAAAAAGAAAAATATTCAAGGCTCTTATCTTGCTTGGTTTTTTTATATTATCAAGGGAGAAAATTCAGTATTTGGTTGGTTGAAAAATAAAATTATTACTTACTGCTTTGTATCTTATTTTGTAACAAATTTAAAAGTGCCAAAAGCAAGTATGAAGACTCTCAAAGTGTTTGTATTTGAATGTGATCATCCCTCCGCAGTTTAGGATAATCTTTTTGCAGTGCTGCGGATTGAAAACAAAGGATTTGTTTGAGAAGACATCTGCTGTTGACTCATGTTATATAAAAAGAATATTTTATATTTTAGAGTTAATGATGATATACAAAGCACCATGAATGAAAGACAATTTTAGAAATATACACTCATGCCTTGGAAAAAATTCTCCATTTTCATTCTGAAAGAGTTGCAAGTGGATTAACTAACTGTAGAAACATATAGCAAGCTAAAAGGACTAAAAAAATCTAAAATTAATTAGCAGACTGTCTTCACTTGCAGCATATTCTTTCATACTCTGTTGCAGAAAGACAAACTTTACAATAATTGCTCAGGGATATTGTTTCCTGTTTTGGTTCAGCTTGATTATTTCTCTGAAGAATTTCATTGCAGTTACTGAATATTAGGTTGTCTGCAAGCTTTTCTGCATTTTGTTTTTCAGAAGGAAAGCTGGAACGTATAAGTACCTTGATAAAGTTTAATTATTTGCAGTGTTGGAGTAATACTTGATATGTATCTTTTATATTATATTATTTACACTTCTACATAGGTAATGATATTTAATTTTGAAATATGACACACAAAACCTCCTTATCTATTAAACTATACCTGGAGGTAAGGCAGAGCATATTCTGAAGAATGTATGGCAGTCTAGAGGCTTCAGATTTCAGTATTCATTGAACAGATGTACACCAAATCCTTGACTGTGAAATATTTAGAAATCTTTTTTTGACCCCCGCAACTGAATACAGTAATTACCACCATGTCAACACTATTAATCAATCTCTTAAGGTGTTAATAGCGCTTTTGTTTACCTTCTGACCATCTGGAAAATTTAGCAAATTCAGACACTCAAAATGAGAATGGAGCATGCTCAGGTGCTACCAACCGTTTTAAATGGATAGCATTTATAGCACAGCTAGTAGTCTGAATAGTCTCCATCTGTAGTGGCGTGGTCTATCTAGAACATATAAATTATTTAGAAAATGTTTTCTTTGTTATTAGTTTTTCATTAATAATATAAACATAATACATGTACTGGGTTTATGTTTAAGCAATTAAATTGTGCATAATATTAACATTGTGAAGTACGCTGGAGATGACTGCATTGAGTTTCGTATTCTATTTTACCTGGCAGACAGAAACATGTCTTTTATTGAAAGCACAATTCTTACCAAGAAGGCATCCCTGTCATGGGTGGAGGAAGAGGAGTACAGCCCATCAACCATCTCTGCTAGACTTTCAGTCTTCAACCCAGAACTATATTCCACTCTGATTCCCATTATTTTTTATGTCCTGGTCCTGTCTGTCTCTGCCTTCTAAGTGACATCTAGTGTGATTTGGGTGCAGAATTCAGTAACACTCATATACGTTTAGCACGTATTCCATTAGTCTCATTACCATATTTAGGAGTGTACCTTTTAATATTAATTTTGCCGTTAATTAGGCAAAGGTCTTCACTCAGTATAGCCTCAAAATCTGTCAAAGCTGTTTTACTTTTGTTGGTTTAGCTGAAACAGAACTGTCTTATTTTCACAAGACTCCCTCCTTCAGCCATTTGTCAAGCCAGCTCAGCAGGTCTCCACTTCCAGAGATAGTATACGAATTTCCTGGCTGCAGACATCTTAAACTTTCTCCCAAAGTGCACTAAATTAGCCTGTATTCCTGTCACATGGCAGGCTAAGCTGTTATCCCACAGACTAGATGTGAATTATAACAAGCATTGAATGCTTTTAACTTTCTTAATATAATCTCAATGAGAACAAGTTTGGAAAGCACAGTTATTTATTAACTAACACTAATATTTCTATTGAATGTATAACATCCCCAAGTTCAAGCAGGTTAATGAAAATGTTCATATTATGGCACAAACTGAATGAATTGAGTGATGATAATCACTTGTACATTTTAATGTTAAGAGAACAAGAGAGAAAATAACAAAGATTAATTAAGCTGGTTAACATGAATATTATTCCTCTTTAACTTGTCCAAAACAAGACAAAAATTGAAACTAGATTCCATCTCCGTATGTGCTGAGTAAATATGGGACCTCATTATTGTTTCCTCTTCATTTCTTATATCCTGCAAATGTAACATTACATTAGTCTAAGTCTAAAATTGTTCTTCAGCTCTTCTGCAAGGTGCATAGGACATTCCAGTGTGGTGGGAAAACAAAAAAAAACCTTAAAAAATAAAAAAAATGTTTTGTCTCAAATAATTGAGACTACTTAACGTAAAATGAGGAAAAATCAAGAGTTGAATGGATTTCACAACCTTTTGAATGCCTTATAGGCACTGGTGACAAAACACTTTATTGCATCCCAGGAGAGGGTTATACAGGAAGCAGGAAATTTAAAGGGAAGACATAGATCAAAGATGGGTAGGTCATTTTCTTTTTTTTTTTTCCCAAGTGGTGTAGAATTCACTGGTTACTTCTTTTTGCATTTTCTGTTTCTTAAAAGACAAGTTCCTCAAGTTTACATTAACATCTGAAAACTTTGATTTATGCAAGTAGATCTGTTTTTTATTCTGTTTTGTTTTGGGTTTTTTTTGTGGTTTGGGTTCGGTTTTTTTTCTCTCTATGTGCAGCCATTCAGCAGGATTTGGACAGACTGGAGAGCTGGGCAAAGAGGAACCTCATGAGGTTCAACAAGAAGAAGTGCGGAGTCCTGCACCTGGGAAGGAGCAACAAAATGCACCAGTACACATTGGGAGGTGATCTGATAGAGAGCAGCTCCATGGAGAAGGACCTTGGAGTCCTGGTGGACAGCAAGTTCTCCATGGGACAGCAATGTGCCCTTGTGGCCAAGAAAGCCAATGGTATCCTGGGGTGCGTGAAGAAGAGTGTGTCCAGCAGATCAAGGGAGGTCCTCCTCCCTCTCTACTCTGCCCTAGTGAGACCTCACCTGGAGTTCTATGTTCAGTTCTGGGCTCCCCAGTTCAAGAGGGACAGGGATCTACTTGAGAGAGTCCAACAGAGGGCTACAAGGATGATGAAGGGACTGGAACACCTGCCTTCTGAGGAAAGGTTGAAAGACCTGGGGCTTTTTAGTCTGGAGAAGAGAAGACTGAGAGGGGATCTAATTAATGTGTATCAATAGATGAGGGCTGTGTGTCAAGAAGAAAGGGGCAACCTCTTTTCACTTGTGCCCTGCAATAGGACAAGGGGCAATGGATGCAAGCTAGAGCACAGGAAGTTCCACCTCAACCTGAGGAGGAATTTCTTTCCTGTGAGGGTGACAGAGCACTGGAACTGGCTCCCCAGAGAGGTTGTGGAGTTTCCTTCTCTGGAGACTTTCAAGAGCCATTTGGATGCGTTTCTGTGTGACCTGCCCTAGATTCTATGGTCCTGTTCTGGCAGGCGTGTTGGACTTGATGATCTCCAGAGGTCCCTTCCAACCCCTAACATTCTATGATTCTATAATTCTATGTATTAATGGAGTGGGTAACTCTGGTCTTTTAGGAAATAATGTATACTTTTCATGAATAAACAACATGTAATAGACCTTTGCAGATACTTCTCTTTGAATTTTTGTCATCTTTAAATGGATGTTTTAGGGGATTTCTTTGATACACCCCTTTCTTAAATCTTTCAGCTTCTTTACCTGAGGTAAAAAATTGGCATCTGTCTTCTAATTGTATTTTCTATATTATGCCAAATAAAAGAAAAACAGGGCTATGACAGAAAAACTACTCTGTCAGGCAGACTCCTAGGGGGGTATGGAAATTTTCAGTAATACAATTCTATCCATAATCATTACAGTAGTACTTCTTTCGTTTTGCAACATATTGAAACATGGCTGAGAAGTGAACAATATTTTTATTTCAATAATCTTCTAGCACAATCTTCTGTTGAAAATCTACTATCTTGATGAATAAGACAAACATAGATAAAATGTGCAAAACATGAAGATGCACTAAAAAACAATTTAGCATTCTATTTTGCTGCCAAATTAGAACTCAAAACTCATTGTTTTTGCAGGGTGGCTTGTACTTTGCCAGCAGAATGTTTAAAAAATATAGACTCTACACTGCAATAACATGACTTATTTTAGAACCAAAGTTTCCAGGCGTAAAGAGGGATTCATCTGATATTACAGATATTTACATATAAACTAATTCCCAGGGTCTCTTGAGTAATCCCTGGACAGGGGGATAAAGTAATTTTTACTTGATAAAAGGTAGATGTATACTGTACCAATGAATCTGTCTTAGAAATGCCTGTATTTCTCCACTCACAACAGAGTTTAGATGTCAGATTTAGCTGCTCATGTATATGTTCAAGTATCTCAAGTTAAATGAATTCTCAGTTTTTGTTCCTGTATTACTGAAATCAGTTTTTTAACCTTTTAAATCTTTAAGTAGTTTGCATATCCTTACACAAACATGGAACCAATTAAACAGAGCAGAGAATGTTAAATAAGAACTATATGGACATGAATGCTTTGCATATAGTGTTGGAACACTGATGTGTCCCTTTGCAAGAGGTCCATTTTTCTCAGCATGGTGTAGGGCATGACAAGGTACTTTAGCACTCAGTCATAAGTACTAATAGGAAGAGACAGCTGAACATATGAGACAGATACTTCTCTGACATCCTCTGTAACTTACTGAGTTGAAATGATTAAAGACCCCAAAGAAGTTGTCATGAAGTTTACTTATGACTGCTTCCTTGAAGACAAGTGTTTTATGTTTATTAATATTCCTTCTCCTCATTTTTAGGTTCATAAACTCCATAGCTGCTCTTACTAAATTTACCTTCTGTCTTCAGGTTCTTTGTCAACTCATACCTGTTTGAAATTTAAAAAAAATTAAAAAAAATAAAAAGGACAGTAGTGTAGTTCTGCTGTGTTTCTTATCCAGCAAATGTTTTTCTAAAATTTGTAATCCATAACAGGTCATCCTTGATACAACTTTGAGATGTCTGGGTCAATTTGCGTATTTTTTCCTGCCTTTGAAAGTGATAGAACTTGATTGTTCTTTGACTCCACTCTTTAATCATCCTGAATAAAAAACATTGTGACAATAGAATTGTTATTACCATCAGTAGCATCCAACATTTTCAGCTATCTTAGAGTTTGTGAAAATATATCCTCCTTGTTATCACTGGGGAAAGCTTTAACTGTGCCACTTTTTTTGTCCATCTGATATGCTTAGGTAACACTAAGGAATTTAATGAGAAACCTAAAAGGTAAAATCTCTGGAGATTACTGTCTACAAAAGAATTAATCTTCTCTGCAAGAGGTGTAAAAACTCTATGAAACCTAGATAATTCAGACAAATTTGTGTATTCTTCAGGTGTGGGACTATGAAAGTCAAGGACTTACAGAAATGAAGCTTCTACAAAGAAGTAAATAAGAGCCGTATATAATAAGATGGTTTAATTTTTTTCCTGTCCTTTTAATTTTTTTTTTCTTTTATACTACCATTTTACTGTTTAGAGTCAATGTGTTTCATCAGCCATGGACCTTGCTTGTGCA
The DNA here is from genome assembly GCA_032159205.1 of Eurystomus glaucurus suahelicus. Classification (NCBI taxonomy): domain Eukaryota; kingdom Metazoa; phylum Chordata; class Aves; order Coraciiformes; family Coraciidae; genus Eurystomus; species Eurystomus glaucurus. Next base: position 24,566 of record JAVFHW010075402.1, on the reverse strand, counting down.
CTTGAGCATGTTTCATTGCCCATCATATAATAGTGAATATCATAGCATGTGATCTTGGTCCACAATGTCAGAGCAAAGATAATTCAGAGTTTTTACATCGGCATTTAACTTCAGAATGCTACTTGTTCCATAAAGCTTCAAGTTTTCAAATTCTTATTTCAGTTTGTTTCAGTTTGTGATTAAGATAAATATGTGAGAATGAAATATTCCTAAAAAATTTAAAAAATTTCTTTTTCCTGTCATCACTAGCATAAACCAAGGAAAAGATATAATGTTTTTAAATAAACTTTCTGAAGTATTAGTTTGAGGTTAATTTTATAATGGTTTGGTATCCATATATTGATTTAGATCTTTATTTTCCCCAACTAAAAATATCAACAAGGAAAAGCCAATTGGTCTTTAAGAATTAGATAGGATTTCTCCTACTACTGTTACAGAGTCCTCTCAATCTCACAGGAATTATTCAAATTGCTGTAAATTGTGGTAACTAAAATAGTATGGAGATAATGAAGAAAATCAGAAGTGGAAGACATTTTAGACAATTGCTGGACTAAAGTAAAATAAATTCAAGGTTGTCATAGTATGTTCTTTAAATCTATATTGTGATAATTGCAAAATTCAAAATGACATAAAGACTTTTGACACTCAATAGAGATAAAAGGGCTGTTCTTAGGAAGCAGCTTTAGCAAGAATAAGTACTTACACTGTTACCAGAAATCATGAAGGAGTTCAAAATACTTTGAAAGAAATACTTTTAAGTATTAAGACAGTACCCAATCTACATAAAATCCATTTAGTTTAGGATTGAAACACACTTAAATCCCATACATTTTCAAACAGCATCAAGAGCTTTTAAGGACTATTGAAGCCTATAGGTCACAAAATTCCAAACTTTTTCAGTCATCTGAACAAGAGGCCCAGACCAATTGCAGATATTCTAGGTCTCCTGAACTGCTTCCAGCTCCTGGCCCAGAAGGCATCCCATAAATCGTGTGTCATACTTGCTTTTCTTATTCTGGGTTTAGTTTTATTTTTGTCTTTTTTTTTTGTCTTCATTAACATGTTCATGTATTTAAATAATCACTATGCCTATTAATGTATTTCTGAAAAAAATAAGGAAAGTCATACTCATGTTGGTCAAACAAGCTAATAAAATTATATTAAATGGAATCAGTAATATTGGTAAAATCAAATGTATTCAGAAGCCTGTATAGTTCTGTATAGTGAAACCTATACTTCCTTTAATCTATTTCTATTATGATCTGGATCAGTTCAATCTGATATGTTGTGATAAAATCTAATGCTGCTGTTACTTGGCCTCATACTAAACATCCATATATATACTTATAGCTCATTGTTACAGAAAAAGATCAAGACATGAAAAAAAATCTAGAGTCTTCATTTTGGGGAGCATACAAATTAACAGAGTGGAGAAATGTAAGTAGTGTAAGTTGTCTTTTAGTAGAGTGATAGATATGGGAATATAAGTAATTCTACTTCAAGCCTGTGCTTGGAGGGTTTGGTAGGTTTTGGAGATATGTGATGTCTACTCATAGTTTAAGAGGTATTACAGACATTTCTTGCTTTAGAAAATCAGAAAAGCAACACACCTTACTCAGGTTGCTCGAGCTAATGGCAAATCCTGTATCAAACTAAATACAACTTAGCATTATTGATCTGTGCTGTAGCTGTCAGAACTCCAGCCCATAGTCTTGAAACTTTTGCTGGTGAAGGTAATGAAGTAATAACTGATTATTAACAGCTGAAGAGGGTCTACTTGGGCGTACCAGTGAGGGTTATTTGTATATATCAGCATATTTCCTAAGATTTTGTGGCAATTTTTATTTCTAAAGGTTATCTACAATATAACTCATCCCAAATCCAAATGATATAGCACTTCATATAACTATTCTAAAAAGTCCTTCCACCTTTACAGATAAATCACACTGAACAGCTTTTATCAGAACTAGAGTTGTATCAGAGAGCAGGAAGAATAGGCAATGCTACAAGAGATGGTCACCTGGGAGATGAGAGTAAGTCCAGCACAGGCAGCAGAATACTATTTTCATAAAAAGTGAAGTTCTTTCTTTGGAGAAAACAAAGGATCTAATGAGTTTCTTGATTAAAGATTTTGAAATAAATATTGCCCATCTATGTCAGAAAAATATTTCTGTTTTAAATTCAAATAGTATTTTAGCTCTTAATAATAAATCTAGGAAAGACTTTATATTTACTTAAATATTTTGAAATATTTTGCAGATCTTTTTGAAAAGAATTTTCATAGTGAAATTTTTCACCTTGGCCACTTTTCTAAAATCTCGGATTTTATATTACAAATTCACCTTTCATTCTATACAGCATATTCTTTTGTAGAACCTTGTGCAGTCACTTGAAAAGTTTAAACTAGGTTTCATTTTGTGGCAAAGGCATATCAGTGGAGTCCATAAAAGTGATAATAATACTAGATTTTTAATAAGTTATTTTCTAGTTGTTCAATTGTCATAAATGGAAACCTTACAAAGATTGGTAAGACAGATGAAAAATTCTGAAAAATTAAACACACAAAACTAAGGAGCTGTGGCTTCACAGTGCTTTCATTTGATTTGCCCAACACAAATTTGACTAAATGCTGAGGTTTGAAAATTTTAGGCTTCAGTGTTTTAATGATTTTTGGCAATTTTAATAAAAAATAAACAAAGGTTTTTCTTTGTATATGTGTCTATCTGGAGCTAATTATGCTAATTACTATCAGTTGCCTGGAAAACTTACAAACTCTTTTTTTTTTTTAATATGGTCAGAGAGGGAAAATACAAGTGACAACTGCCTATTGGTATAGAGTTGTTATCCTGTAGAGCAGTTACTAAGGTTTTCATGTTTTGTAATGAGGATTTTATTTCTGTGGCAATGCTTATATCAATATTTTAATACTAATTTAGCTTAAAAATTGTATATTCAGATATACATAGTTGTGTAAGATGAATGAAAACTTTTTTACCTTTTTTCTCCTCCTCCCTTGCCCGCCTGCCCCCTTTTCTGTCTGGGGCTGCTTTACTGCTCATATAAGACAAGCTTAGTGTGTGTGATATTTTCAGTTCCTAAAGTGAAAAGGTTGTCTTCTGCACAAGCTTGTAAAAGTTGAAGACACAGGGATATTAAGAGTGGGTTTCTAAGTGAAAATGGCAAAAGTTGATCCCATACAGATTATGCTTTTCCTCCATCATTAAGACAGTTTCTTAACAGAAGTGGTTTATCTTTCCCTCTGGAGCAATCTTTCTTTGACCTTTGACCAGGTAAGGAGTTGAGGCTCCTGAGTTAGATTGCATGCCTGTTTTTCAATAGTGCGAAATCTGTGTGATAAATCCCACCGCTATGTAAAGCAGCTGCTTTAATTCTATCAAGCAAATTTGTGAATGAAAATAAATACTGTAATGTTGGATAGATATTGGTTTGTTCAAAGCAAAGCATGGTTTTTGAGGCCTACAATAAAGAAAGTGCAATGACAGTTTTGCAGCTTTTAAACTTTTTTTACACTAGTTTTATCCCTTTTCTGAAATATTTTTGATGTACTATGGTTTTCTCTTGAATCACACAATATATTAAGATGCTGACAGGATGCTGTATATTAAGCTGCTGTGTTCCAACTACTCTTTCCAAAATGACTGTTGTAAGCCACAGCATCCTGAAAACGTTTTTATATTGAATAGTTCAGTGTGTCTTCCTGGGGAGCAGCCACCTCTAAGAACTACAGACTCTCAGAAACTACCTGACTACATTAGTGTGATTGTTGCTTTATTTTCCTAAACCTCTCTTCTTGGAAATGTCTGAGGGTTGTTAATCTCCATTACTGTCTTGTTTCTTTATATTTTTTTTCCTGAAAAGGCCAGCATGACTGTGATGTCTGACTTTTTCAGAGGTGGTGTAGCTGAGAATCTTGAGTAATATATGATATTTATCTCTAGTTCAGAATGAAGAACATAATTTGCTATGTGCAATCATAAGCATCTTGTTATGCCTCTAGTGTTTTCTAAGATGACTGGTTTTTGGAAAGGTAACTCCTGGACATTACATACTGAGAGCAGAACAGCAAAGACTTTTTCATGGCTCATAAAACTCCTTCAAAAAGGGATGGAAAGAGATACTTTGGCTCTAAGACCATCCTGAGCCCTGTATTGGTTTAGCTGCATTGCTGTCAGTATCTGTGCTAGACTTGTGTTTGTATTAGTTGGAATTATTACACTGCAGGTATAATCTTAAACTGCTGTTTAACTACATCTTGAGTTATTGAAATTTTCAAAAATACTTTTATCACTGTTCTTCCCAATTTAGAGATAACCCTGTAGTAAATCTTATATTTTAGTTCATGGTGCTTGATTGTGGCTTGGCCAGCTATACCTCTTATACCATCTCAAGAGTCGTGCTTCCCCCTTCTGAACACATTGCTGTGAATGTTTAACTCTGTCCACATTCTTTATGGGAAACGGATGTGGTGGACTCAGAGCAGAACAGGTTGTAAGATTCACCTCATCTTAATGTAGGTGTCTGAAATAGGTCAGGTGAATCATAGAATTATTTAGGCTGGAGAAGGCCTTCAAAATAATCAAGTCCAACTGAAATCATTCCCTAATTTTCCTGTTTTGCTTTGGACTAATCCAGCTGCCCACACTTAGCCGTCTAATGTCATCTGAGATGCCTATGTTTTTGATTTTTTATTAAAAATGAATTTATTCAGCTTTTTATCCGAACAAATCCTCTTCTCTTTCTTCTTAATTTAAATCAAGACAATTATATATGAAGTGATAAGGAACTGGCAAGGTCTTTAATTCTAAAAAGTGTTAAATACTTGCAACATTCACCTGTGTTCTAGTAAGCATGACAATATAATTAATCTTTCAAAGAACATTTACGTTATTATCTGGCCACTTAGAACTGCCAGACCTTCTTGTTAAGGATAAAACCTTGCAGCATTGCTCTGTGTCTCATTTACTGGAAGTTCAGGAAGTCTGTAAAACAATTTACAGATTCCATGCTCAAATTTACCTTACTCATCAATTTGTGTAACTGCTGAAAGAAAAAAAAAAAATTAGAAAGAAGAATTAACCTCATATATTAATAATTATTTTTTTAGTGTTGTCAACAAAAAGTTACATATAAAATAATTTCATTTATATATATATAAACTTCCAAATATTCATTTTTATATAATTTATGAAAAACAGTAAGAAAATGGATACTTACTCTACCTTACAGCATGTTTCAGTAAAAGCAAGGAACCTGTTTGTAGATTGTCAGAAAAAATGTTTAAGATAGTGCCAGAGGGATGGAATTAAGAAAGGAAATATAGAACAAGTAAGATGGTAGTTTTAAGTTTCCATGGATATGTCTTTATGCTTTTCTTTCAGAAACATTTATTTAGGATTTATTTAAGTCACATGTTAAGTTTACACCTTTACAGTGAGATTGTGAACACCTAAATGCAGGCATCTAGATGTAAACCTCTACATGTGAACTAAAGCCAGGACAGTTGTCTAAAAACAGCCATCTAATGACTCCATCTAAGAGAACTGTCTCTGATACTCTTAACACCTAAAAAACAGTAATTGTCTATATGCAGGAAATGAACCCTGCCCCTATTTAGTGGAGCTTAAAGTTACTCAACTAATCAAATGTATCTTCTGATTAAGCCGAATATTCAACTTCTTGCACTTTCATTAACTCTAGGAACACAAGCTTCATTGATTGTTCTGTGAGCTTAGTAACGTTGATAACAATTAGACATCTGCATTGTAATCACTGAAAAGCAAGTGTCTGAAGCTGGATGTGAAACCAACCCTAATTTTTTCATGATTCTCGCATTTTTCCTCTTTTTTTATATTTTAAATGAATTATTCATTCTATTATACAAATGATTTCTCTTCTGTAATTTAGGGCAGTAATTTTTACTCAGTTGTCTTAACATAGGCTCTCAATATCATCTGAGACAGCCTGGACTATCTATGACATTTCTGTGAGGCCAGTGGACCTATAGTGGTCCAAAGTGTGGATTAGATGAGTGGATAGTGAGGTGGATTGAGAACTGACTAAATGACAGAGCTCAGAGTATTGTGATCAGTGGAGCAGAGTGTAGCTGGAGGCCTTTAGCTAGCAGTACTGACTCCCCAGGAGAGTACTCCCCAGGAGTCAGTACTGGGTCCAGTCTTGTACAACATACTCGTTAATGGCCTGAATTGAAGAGACATCTTCATCAACAAGTCTGCTGATGATACAAAACTGGGAGAAGTGGCTGACACAACAGATGGCTGTGCTGCTATTCAGAGAGACCTGGACAGGCTGGAGAGTTGGGCGGAGGTGAACTTAATGAAAGTCAACAAGGACAAGGGGTAACTGACACAACTAGAACACAGGAAGTTACACCTAAACATACGGAGAAACTTATTTACTGTGAACATTACAGAGCACTAGAACAGGCTAACCAGAGAGGTTATGGAGTCTCCTTCTCTGAAGATTTTCAAAACCCACCTTCATGCATTCTTGTGCAACGTAGCCCTAGGTGAACCTGCTTTGGCAGGGGGCTTGGACTAGATTATCTCCAGAGGTTCCTTCCAATCCCTACCATTCTTGTAATTCTGTAAAGTCATAGCCTGACAGCTGGGTGTCAGGACAGACACTGCTGGACTTCACCTTTAGCACTAGGGTTCTATGTTTATACAGCTTCACTGAGCTCTATCTCTGATTAGGACTGTTTCTATTCAGGAGTCATTACTTTTGAATAAAAAGATTGAATCTTACTCCCCAGAACTTGCCTAAAGCAAAACATAATGATTGTTCACAAAATTGAACTTGTCCAATCAATATCCATTGGTGCTATCTATTACATTCTTGGATTATGTTGCAAGCTTTACTGAAAATTGTTCTGTTGTGCTTAGATAAGAGCTTTTGCTAAGACCTGTCAGAGGTTGTGAAGCACTACAATGTCTTGTCATATTATTTTGTTAGACAAGAGTTTATCTGTGGGGTCTTTAAATAATAAATAACTACACATGTGCAAGAATTTCCTGTATCATGCCATCTCCTGAGATATTTACCCATAGCTGCATAAAGTGGTTGCCTTGCATTACCATACTTTTGACAGTTCTCAAATAACTTTTTGAAACTTAAAAGAGAAACAAAACAACAGAGTAAGATGCTACTTAGTTATGGATGTAATAAATGCATGTTTTATAGGATTTTGGAATAAATAATACTAGAATATTTATTTCTGAAATAGTCTATGCAGCCACTCACAAATTAACAACATGAAAGAGTACTTAATCTATTGATACAATCTTTTGTATTCAGGTCTTAGTGTCAGTGATGGGCTTACATATTTGATCACATTGATTAGCAAAAATAGTATGCTAATTACAAAGTAAACACTATCTATAGTAGTTTGTTTATTACACTGGAATTATAGAATGGTTTGGGTTGGAAGGGACCTTTAAAGGTGATCTAGTCCCCCCACCCTGCAGTGAGCAAGAACATCTTCAACTAGATCAGATTGGTCAGAGCCCTGTTCAACCTCACCTTGAGTGTTTCCAGGGATGGGGCATCTACCACCTCTCTGCGTATCATGTTCCAGTGTTTCAACACCCTCATTGTAAAAAATGTCTTACTTATGTTTAGTACGAATATACCCTCTTTTAGTTTAAAATCATCACCTCCTATTCTGTCACAACAGGCCCTGCTAAAAAATCATCCCTATCTTTCTTACAAGCCCTCTTTATGTGTTGAAAGGCTGCAATAATGTCTCCCTGGAGCCTTCTGTTGTCCAGACTGATCAACCCCAACGTTCTCAGCTTCCTTCACAGGAGAGGTGTTCCAGCCCCCTGGCCATTTCTGTGGCCCTCCTGTGGACCAGCTCCAACAAGTTCATGTCTTTCTTGTGCTTAGGGCTCCAGAGTTGGACACAGTACTCCAGGTAAGGTCTCACCAGAGCAAAGTAGAGGGGCAGAATCACCTCCCTTGACCTGCTGGCCATGCTTCTTTTGATGCAGCTGGCCATCTTTTGATACAGTTGACCTTCTGGGCAGTAAACACATATTTTTGGCTCAAGTCCAGCTTTTCATCCACCAGTACCCCCAAGTCCTTCTTTACAGGACTGCTCTCAACACCATCATCTACCAGCCTGTATAGATACAAAGGATTGCCCTGACCCAGGTGCAGGACCTTGCACTTGGCCTTGTTGAACACCATGAGGTTCACATGGGCACACGTCTCAAGCCTTTCAAGGTCCGTCTGGATGGCATCTCTTCCATCCAGTGTGTCAACCACACCACTGATCCTGGGGCTGTCTGCACACTTGCTGATGGTACATTCAATCCCACTATTAACCTTCGAAAAGGAAGATAAAATATAAACACATTTTCATACTGAAAGCTTCCTAAAAGATATTTACAATGGATTAGTATCAAATTTGTATTGATTTTTATTGAAATTTGAGTTCTTATGATATCCCAGCAAAATATAATTTAAAAACTCAGTTTTAATTATTGTGACACCAATGCAAATGAATTTCTTAAACTTTAACGAACTGATTTCCAGTATTTGACATAATTTAAATGGGTACCAGATTTCTTCTTTTTATTGTTGAGAAAACAATTATGCCTTTTTAGAAGTTGTTGTGGATTTTTTCTTTTCTTTTTCTTTTTTTTTAAAAAGTATTTTTACAGCTTTCATTTTTTTCTCATGAAGAGACTAAAATAGTATTATTCCTATGATTAAGCTGTAACATTATAAAAATTCTGCATACTCAAGGTGATTAGTAATACGTTTATAGAGGTGAAAGATAAACGAATAAATTAAAAGATGAACAGAAAGAACAGACAAAGAGCAATATTTTGCTGATATTCTTCTTTAAATAGAATTAATTTTTCAGCCTCCCTTTTATATTTAGTAACTAGTTATCAGTGTAGTTTGGAATCTGAGACACAAAGTCAAGGAATTAACATAGAAATTTAAGGAGTTTGCACTAATGATTTTGAAATTAAATGAATGATTCCAAGAACTACCCATAGACCCTGACTGTGCTATTTCTTCTGTGGGGAGATAAATCCTGTTTGTAGTCTTGCTAGTAAGTATTTATCACCAGTACTACTGTCTAGTGTGCATAATATGATCAGATAAGCTAATATATTTTATTTGTCCATGTAACTTATTGGTCTATACCATTCTCATTTACTGAATTGTTCAAAGAAATCTTTCTGTGTGATCATAACCTCTGCTAATATATACTATTTATACTCTCTTGTCTCTACCATCTCCTTGTCTGTTCTGAAAAGGAACTTCTAGAAGTACATGGCATTATATTTGTTTATATTTAAATTAGGCAATTAGAATTACACAATCAGAACCAGGCCTAGTTCTCTAAAATACTTTCACTAAATACTTTTCATGAAATAATGAGAGAAGATTCAGTGATGACAAATGATGACAAAAAATTGAAAGAAATTAAAAGCACTTTTCAGGGATAGGATCATAACTCAAGAAATTGGAAAAAAATAAATAAATGAAGACAAAAGAAAAGTATTATGTGTGATAAGAAAATGCATAAATAAAAGAAAATGCGGTGACAAAAAGACTTAACATTTCTGGGTGCTACTATACTTTATATTGAAAGAGTGAAGAATGCAATGTCAATACAAAATAAAATAAACAAAGAAACATTTAACATTTATAGTCATATCAAATACTGATATGTAGCAAAATATTTACATTATATTGATAAATACTTAGCTACAATATTATATGCAGTTGCAGCTCTACATTGTAAAAGGATCCTAGTAAATTTTTTACTCCTAAGGAGAAACAAAACAAACTCATGATGAATCACTGATGGAATTTATCTTGTTTGGCAGGAGATATAAGCAGAGAAAAGTAGCAAAAAAGGTTACTAATGGTGTGAAAAGGTAACACCTTTTTAAAAATAAACTGCTAAAAGGCAAAAGTTATATTTTCTGAAAAAGGACTTAAGCATGACAACAGAATACCTAGGGAGCTCATAAAATCTCACTGTTCAAAGATTGTCAAGAATAATTTAGGTAAACAGGTATGTGGGTCATCTACAAATACATCTTTATATCTTCTCACAAGAAGTATACTATTTCATTTCCTCATGTATCTTCTAGCACTATATTTTTTATATTATTAAAAAAGGAATTTGATAATAACTATACTCCAACCTTAGGCTATAAATAATTGAAAACACAGAAAAGGGGGAAATCTGTTTTCTCCTTTTCCCTTGAAAATCTTCCATTTATAAAATACAAGTAACTTTAAAAGATTCATTTGAAGAAGACTTTTTATGGCAATGTGAGTGCTATATCCATCTGGCTACACTCAGCCTTTTACTTTCCTTCTCTTAGCTTAAAAAACCCTTGAAATATTGTTTTGATATTGTAACATAACTTACACAGAAGGAGAGTGACTTCCACATTGGTTTGGTAGCTCAAACGCTCTTTGATTAAGAAGGCTTTGTAGGTTTGTATTCCCTCAATATGAAAAGGCCATGGTATCTCATCAGAAATGCCCTCTGATTCCGAAACCTCAAGCAAGTCACCGACAGAATGGGGCTAATATATATGAGAATCTTCTGGCTACATTTAGAAGACAGTTACTGTCAGTTCACATTTGTGGAGTCTAGTCAATAAAGTGTGCTCTAAAACTGTCTACTGGGACAAGCTTCTGATGATTAACATGAAGATGAACAGCATATCTGAACACCATAGTTTGGATTTGAGCTAGTAACCAGCATGCACAGACATGTTGAAACAGTCTCTCAGAAGGCAAACATCAAGGGCTATGTAACTTACATAGCAAATTCTAAAAAACCTTAAAGATTACAGAAGATTAACAGTTTCCTTTGATCACTATTTTCAATTCATTAGTTAGACTTCTATGAGACACATAGCTTAACCTCCCTTGTAGGGAAACAGACACAGAAATAAATTGATGTGGAAAAACAATTTCTTGTCCTACTGCAGTATATCAAATAGGTAAGATGTACCGTACTCTGTTAAAAAAAAAAAAAAAAATCAAATTGGATTGATTTACTCTAAGTTATACCTCAGAAATACCGAGAAGAATGTTGTTGGCCAAACACTGACATCTGTTCACTTTGATGCACCCTACTGCTTTTCAGAATATGGATCTGGCAAACATGACCAAAGAACTACCCTTCTGGGAACTTGCAGGTAAAGATCTGTGGGATATCTTAGGTTATCTCAAATCTCTAGTGAAGTATCTGAATCCTATCTTTGGCATATTCTCTATGTTGGGTTGTGTAGGACAGTATTAGAAGTATTGGCTGGTATTTTGTGACAGACTCCTGGGACTCAGTCTAAATCTGGGTAAGTAATGCTACCTGAAACATGCGAGAGTGTTTAAACATTTGCCTGAGTCTCAAAGTTACGGAACAATACCTATGAGACACCAGAGTCTTCCCAATGTAGCAGGTTGAAGCCAGCTGGGTTTATACTAGGAAATCTCAAGTTGATTGTCTATGTTTAGACAACTGAATTAAGTGATGTCTCTTTTAAACCCACCTCTTCTCTTTTTCCACTTTATGCTTTGTGATTTAGAATACTCTCATGACACTAGTTTTGTTCTCTGCTGATGTAGTGTAGTACCATTTATAACAAGCTGTGGTGATCCAATTGCATTTTTTGGGAAGGTATAGCAACTACTATTAAGGTTAAGCTGGTTTGATCCTAAGAATTTTGATAGGATAATTCTAAGGTTATTCTGACTTTAATGATGTTCAGAGTCTGCACGTGACTTAATCTCACCTGACAAGTAACAGACTCAAACCAAGTTGTTGATTTTCCTTTTGCTTTTGAAAAAAAATTCGATAACAGATTAAGGTGTTTGGCTAGGGATGTAGAATATTTAGACATACCAAAAGACTGTTTTAAGTTCTGACATGTATTTTAAATTGAGATTAGTGCAAAATTACAAATGAAAGTATCATCCTTATGTCTTCATAAAAATAAATAAAAGGAATGAGCTCATGCGTATTTTTGTATGTGATCTTCAATGTATGTCAAAGATATGCTATATTTATCTTACCTAACTTAAGGCTGTGGAGAGAGCAAAGTGTTAATCAGTCACAAAAGTCCCAGTCACATACACCCTGTAGCTGCATGCCTGGAAGCATGAAACTCAGCACTGGACGAGGTGGCAAGTACTGGGCCAGGTAGCAACCATCACTAGATCTGGTGTTATCTGGATGCCTGGAGGAGTGCGAGACGAGGTAGAGGACTCGTGGTCCCAGTCCCCCATCTTTGCGCCCTGAAACAAAGGAGCCATTACCTCCACCATGCAGGTATAAATTAACGGACTTTGTGACATTAACAATAAGCGATATGATTGTCTATAGTCATCCCCATGCGCACGTATACCCTGGTGATGCAATGTGGAAATTTGAGTATAAATATCACCCCAATCACAGCCCAAAATTGGGGGACAGGACTTGGAACCACACCGATGACTGGACGGATTGACGAATTCGCCCTCTCCACCCCTCCCCACTCGGGACGCCGTGTGGGTAAGATTATTTACCTCAGCTCACGCTGAGTGATATACTTTTCCTCCCCGGGTGTATTTCACGTTTCTCCTCAGGTGCCTTTCTGTGCTTCCCTGAGTGTATTCTTGTTTTGTTTTCCCTTTATCTTTTAGTCGCGACCGTACTGTCTTGTGCTCCACTGTATTTCTGTTCACAGGCTGATCTATCAGCCAGGCAGCCAGGTTTACAGCAGGCAAATTGTTGTTAGTGTGTGTGTGTGTGTGTCGGTTTTAGTGTGTTGTTGTTATAATATCAGTTAACCATAGTGTACCTGTAGCTATTAATTTATCACCGGCAATCCAAAAGAACCTGCAAATGTTGCTGTAAATAAACGGTTATTATTTGTTTCCCCGATTTGCGTCTGTCGCATATTCGGTGCTGGCCTCACAAGACTGGACTTATCCCCCCCGTTTTCGCAACAAAGGCACAGACACAACTGAGGCTCCTAAGGTAAGAGTTGTTATGATTCTTGTTTGAGTTTGAATAACTTTTCACTCCTCTGCATGATAACAAATAAAATATGACAAATAGGAATTAAAATAAAAGTTGGTGGTTTAACAACATACTGTGCTGGATGGAATTAATATGGTTTGCTTCTCCTTTTTTTCTGGACAAATAATTACCAGTTTATCAGGTCCATTACTGACATTTAACTTGTCATGTAAAGTAAGCAATCACTCTTCTGAATTCCCTCCATCTTTCAGAATCTAACTGGCACAGATAGATCATTTAGTCATATTCATTCAATGGAAACCATGAAAGAACCCTTTACATCTCTAATTATGATGAGAATTTTCACAGTATTTATATATTTTGTCCTGCAGATGCTTGTGAAGATATATGTTTCCTGCAGAGCATGTTAGCTTTGAGCTAACACCTCACTAATGCTGCTTTCTCGCTTCCATACTATTGCTGGACTGTAGAAGTCAGCCTGAACCACAGACATCAGTGTGCTTCTCTCCCCACAATGTCTGGTATTTTTAATGAACTTGGTTTTCCCTCTCTTTTGGCAAAGGAGTCAGAGATGAGGGAAAGAAAAAGACTTATATCAAATTGCTGCTTCTGCATTCCATGGACTACTCAAAAAGTTATGTGTTCTTTTGGAAAGCTGATAAGAACACAGGATATTTGGTACCCAGTTAATTATGTCATGAGTCATGTCAGGTCATCGGTTATTGCCTTCCAATTTTGTGTCAAAAGAGGCATGACCAGCAGGTGAAGGGAGATGATTCTCCCCCTCTATTCTGCTCTCATGGGACCCCGCCTGCAGTACTGCACACAGCTCTGGAGCCCCCAGTACAAGAGAGACATAGAGCTGTTGGAGCAGGTCCAGAGGAGGGCCACAAAGATGATCACTGGGCTGGAACATCTCTCCTATGAGGACAGGCTTGGAGAGTTGGGATTGTTCAGCCTAGAGAAGAGAAGACTCTGGGGAGACCTCATTGCAGCCTGCCAGTATCTGCAGGGGGCCTACAAGAAAGCTGGGGAGGGAGTTCTTACAAGGGCTTGTAGTGATAGGATATGGGGTAACGGCTTTAAACTGTAGAAGGGGAGATTTAGATTAGATGTAAGGAAGAAGGTTTTCACTTTGAGGGTGATGAGTCACTGGAACAGGTTGTCCAGGGAGGCTGTGGATGCCCCAACACTGCATATGTTCAAGACTAGATTGGATGGGGCTTTGAGCAATCTGGTCTAGTGGGAGATGTCCCTGCCCATAGCAGGGGGGTTGGAACTAGATGATCTTTAAGATCCCTTCCAACCCAAACCATCCTATGATTCCATGTTATGCTAAAAGAACCCCCACTTTTAAGAGAAGTGAATTAATGGATATTTAATATGAGGTTCAAAATCCCTTTTGACAATCATGCCTTGGTCAAGCGTGATCAACTTTTACTGTTTAAGTAGGTTAAACACAAAAACACAACACATTATCTGCTGAATACACCTACGTAATAGACAGCTAAGACTGAGCTGTAGAGCTGGGATTTAATATTGTCATACATCTAACAAGACACCTTAGGAGTTGATCAGACAGTTGCTAGTGTGGTGGGGAAGGGTTACACTCTGCTGCTATTTGAAATGACCTGATGCTCAGTGTTGTCAAGCTGTTGATTCCAATTTTTTTTTCCTTTTTTCTTAGATAGTTTTATAACTTTCTAGTCTGTGTTTTTGCTGTTGAATCCTTTACTTATAAGCTATACTCTATTTGATGCTCCTTCTCAGCAGTCTGAGCACTCAGGGTGGGCAGGTATGCAACATTAGACCTAGAATAGCAAAGATATTCATCCATTCCTTGCATAACAATCTCAAGGAAATAACACGCCTGTGAATTCCTATGCTTTAGTGGTAGGATTTGCTTTGTCTACATCTAAATATTGTAAAAATTAGGCATCTAGTGTAAGTTTTATAGTTCACCTCTCAAAAGTGTTAATCCTCTCTCTTACATGTACAAGGAAGAGATGAGCTCTGAACTGTAGGAACAACTGTCTCTTCATTGAATTGTAATAGACACCAGACAAGTATTTTAAACTAGAGAACTAGCTTAAAATATTAAAGCTCAATGGGATTGATTTAAACCATGTAAATCAACCATATGTCAGTCCTGAGGTTTCCTCTGAAACCTTAGACATATATTTGAATTCTGGCATAACAAGCAGTGATTTCCTGACATGAGATTTCTTTGGTGCTTAGACAAGATAAGATTAATGACAAGTCTTGTCAGAGGACTTTGTATTGACCTTCATGTTTTCAGTTGTTTTCATACGACACTAAGACACTGTCTTTCTTCTTAGTTTAGAAATGAAAGTACCCTCTTCACGTGGTCTGTATCTCAATTAATAAGTGCATTTTTCAAAGAGTTGCATCTAAATTTTATGACATTTACTAAGTACAAGCTTGTCAGGTAGATAAATTTGATCTGAAGATTGTCACCAAAAGTGCTCAGTATTCCCAAAAAGAAGCGCACAATGACTTGCAGTACTTTCTGGCATTATTTTCCTTTTCTTTACTTTAGTCTGTTTGTGATATCTCAGTTTTTGGGACTTTGGTCTTTGCATAAGAACATTTAAAATTGTCTTATAAAGTCTGATTAATATGCTGGATTGAAAGGAATGTTTGTGAGGTTTAAAAAGCAATAAGAAAAGATGTCCTTGCAAGAAGACCATGCTTATAAGGGCTTTAATTTCCCTTAAGCCTTTTCAGTTCATGGCAAATAGGAAAGTAAATACTCTCTGGCTTCACCTGTCTTGTGTAAGTTTATTCAGACATACAAGTTCTAAGAGTATACTGTGAGGTAAATCCATGTTCATATTTCATTTTAATCATAATGAAAATATTTTTAAATAATCATGAAAGTGAAAAAGAATTTAGTGGAAGTTGATGTTTATATTATGTGATTTTATATGCTTTTCTGAACTGGCTTTTTAAGTACCTGGTGATAAATATCTAAAAGTGTTTTTAATGCTGTAGCATTTATAACTGTATCTTCTGTCCAAGAAGAAGGAAGCACAGACAATTTTATGTCAGTGGAATTTAATAACTGAAATTGCATTTTGTAATGTAAAGGAGATAAAGTTATAAAATAGGGATAAAAATTAAAAGTTTGAAGAACTTAGCTTTAGAGTTTGAATGGGAACCCATGTTTTTGTTTAGATGCAAATTATGATAACTTAAATACTTGCATCAATAGTTACCTTAGGTTTTGTGACTACTTGCAGGGTCTGTGATAAATTCTATTCAAAGAAAGGTGGTGAGATGTTTCTACTTCATATTTTTACCCTACCACAAATGTCTCTTTACTAAACCCTTTTCTATTATATCTACTTGTAATGAAAGAACTTCAATTTATTTAGTATCCAAATATATGAAATGAGACATGCTAAGTACTGTACCCAGCTCTGGAGTCCCTAGTACAAAACATGGACCTGTTATAGAGGGTCCAAGGGAGGACCACGAAAATAGTCAGAGGGCCGGAACACCACTCATGTGTAGAAAAAATTAGAGTGTTGAGGTTGTTTAGATTGGAGAAGAGAAGGCATCAGGAAGATCTTATTGCAGTCTTCCAGTACTTACTGGGGACTTATAAGAGGGGCCTGCAGTGACAGGACAAGAAGAATGGTTTTAAAATAAAGAATGTAGATTTAGACTAGACATAAGGAAGAAATTTTTTAGGATGAGAGTGGTGAGACACTGGAATAGATTGTGCGGAGATATCGTGTGTATTCCTCATCACTGGAAATGTTCAAGGTCAGGTTGGGTGGGCTTTGAGCAACCTGATCTAGAGAAAGATGAAAAAAAATGACAAAGATGACTGAGAGCAGACTTCTGTAAAAGGAAAAACTAAACGAAATATCACACTTGAGCCAAGAAAAGGAAATATTACCAGAGGATAAAAAGAAACATGAGAAATAGAAAACAATTATTTGCTTTTTCAACAGATCTGATTCAATGAACTAGTATAGACCAAATTCAGGATGAAAAAAATATTATTTACAAAATACATAATTAAAATATGAAAGTCCTTGCAGAAATAAAGTTACACCACTTCAAAAAACACTGGAAACAACTCATGGAAATAAAATACATCAAAGGTTATGACCTACAGAGCACACCATCCTTTGCTCAAAAGGTTTCTGAACTGCTCTTAGATATAAGCTGGAAGATATTCTGATGAAGTATTATTACATGTATTTCTTCTGGTTTTCATAATTTTCTCATTCATTTGCATTGGCATCTCTACTGGATCTGAGATGGAGTTCACTTTCCTCATAAGAGCCCATTTGGTTCTGTATTTTGGATTTGTGATTAAAACAGTGTTGATAACAAACCAATGTTTTGACTACTGCTGGACAATGTTTGCACAGCATTGAGGTTTTCTTTTTCCCACTCTGTCCAGCCAGCAAGTAGGCTGGGAATGCACAAAAAGCTGGGAGGGAACATATCCAGGCCAGCTGACTTGAACTGACCAAAGCAGTATTTCATACCATATGACATTGTGCTAACCAATAAAAGCCCAATGAAAGCAGTAGGAAGTTAGGATGCTTGTGGTTATGGTGTTTATCTTCTTGGGTAACTCAAGGCCCTGCTCTCCAGGATGAGACTAAACTTCTACCTCCCATAGGAACTAGTGAATAAATTCTTCATTTTTTTTTGTTTCTATGTGCAGCTTTTCTTAATGTATCAAAATAATTATCTTGACCTGTGACTTTTCTGCTTATGTCGGTCTGATTCATTCCCTCATACTTCTGAGAGTGAGTGAGTGCCTAGATGGGTGCTTAGCTGCCAGCCAGAGTCAACCCACTACAACATCCCACTATTAACCAATGTCATATGAATTTTTAACTGATCAACTACTGTCATTCTTTTATATCTATGAGACTAGACAGTACTAATTTAAATTTAAGAGGTGGCAAGTTGTCTGATTATTAAAATAATATTTTGGGAGGGTAAAGAATTTATTACTTTGCAAAAAATTATTAATTTGTAAAACCGAACACTGTAAACATATGAGAAGTGCCTCAGAATGTAGAAATACCACTTCCCACCATGCATCATCCGTTATTTAGTTGTGTATGAGCTATTAATATGACATGTGGTTATAAAATGTGGTTTTTTACCACTGAGTCATTATACTTCTGCTAGATTTAATACAGAATCATAGAATGGTTTGAGTTGGAAGGGATCTTAAAGATCATCTAGTTCCAACCCCCCTGCTATGGGCAGGGACATCTCCCACTAGACCAGATTGCTCAAAGCCCCATCTAACCTAATCTTAAACATATGCAGTGTTGGAGCATCCACAGCCTCCCTGGACAACCTGTTCCAGTGACTCATCACCCTCAAAGTGAAAACCTTCTTCCTTACATCTAATCTAAATCTCCCCTTCTACAGTTTAAAGCCGTTACCCCATATCCTATCACTACAAGCCCTTGTAAGAACTCCCTCCCCAGCTTTCTTGTAGGCCCCCTGCAGATACTGGCAGGCTGCAATGAGGTCTCCCCAGAGTCTTCTCTTCTCTAGGCTGAACAATCCCAACTCTCCAAGCCTGTCCTCATAGGAGAGATGTTCCAGCCCAGTGATCATCTTTGTGGCCCTCCTCTGGACCTGCTCCAACAGCTCTATGTCTCTCTTGTACTGGGGGCTCCAGAGCTGTGTGCAGTACTGCAGGCGGGGTCCCATGAGAGCAGAATAGAGGGGGAGAATCATCTCCCTTCACCTGCTGGTCATGCTATATTATCTATATAGAAAAGAGTAGCACATTCTGTAATGTATTATGGCCTAATTATGGCTGGCATTTCTATTTTTCCTAGCCTCTATGCATTGTGATCTGCACAGAGTTAATGTTAAGGAAGAGAAGTTGAATTTTAATCAGTCATTTTGTAAGCTTTGGTTACTAAAGTTTCAAGGATAATGGCAATACTCTTAATTAGTATTTTCTGTTATTGTCCGAGATACATCAACATTTTTGCTGAGCTCCTTTAATTTGAAAGCTGTGACTGTATCATCCTTACATTATTTTGTGCTTGATCTTAGTGCAATATCTGCAAAAGAAAAAAGAATAAATTAATAATAAATTCCAATTTTAATGTAACACAGTGAAAGAGATTATTTTGGCATGTCATAGAAGCTACTTGAGTTTGGGAAGATCAACATGTGTTGGAATTTATAGGGTGAAAACCTCAGTATAGCTATTATAAACCACTGGACAAGTTACTGTAATAAACTTAGGATCATACTTTGCTCTACATTACCACTGAGCATTTGTATCCATCTAAGAATTTGCAGCTCAGACAGGATTTAAGGTGTCATTTATTTGCAGGGGTGATAATGACAAACAAATCCTTACTGAGCTGTGCAAGCTCAGCAGCAAAACTGAAAGACGCAATAAAACATGATATCAGCTCAATAAATGTAACAATTTTGTGGTGCTTTCTCATAAAATGTGTTCAGTAAGATGTAGCAAATATGTTGCTCCGCACTATCAACAATTTATTTGTGAACTCAAAAGAACAAAATATATTGTATGAGATGGTTGATTCTGTGGTGGAGAGTTAAAAGGTGACAGACACATTCCCAGTAGATGACTACAGTACCTACGGTGTGTGATGTGTTGTTGGACCCAGTTTGATTACAGAACATCAGCTATTTTTAAAGAGAATTTATTCTACACTTCCATATTTTAATACATTTTTACTTGTTTTTCCAAATTGTCTATTTAAGCAAGATGTGGAAAGTAGGCCTAATTTTTTTCCTTGCTGACAGACTAGTGTCTGTTCTGCAAATAGGCCCAGTGACATCCATGGAAGTACTCAAAGAGGATAGCTTTCAAAATCTGACCTTTATTAGAAACTATTCCAACTATTTAGCGTTAGAATTTCATTCTTTACACAAGAAGAGGGCAAACTGGCATTTTTTAAGCAGAATAAACTTTTTAAAAAGAAATTTGCTTTTAATATCCTATTTTAGACTATACAGAAGGATTTACGGAATATAAACATAGGCAGTAGGTTACACATTGGAATCTAATGTTTCAAATTGGTAGTATACCAAGGCTTTCATTGAGAACTACACGGAAGAAAAATTGAAGACAGTAATATTGTGACACTTTGAAGGCAGATCCCCTAAAAGACCCATTAGTATAGAAAGGTGTTAATGGAAGTATTCCATTCTCAGTTACACTCACTGTTTTATTTTAATTCTATGCAAAGCTTGCAGAATACTGACATTATAAATCTCATATGAAATATCCTAAGAAATAGCCTTTGACATATGCATTTTCAGAAGTACTGCAGACTATTTGAAAAGTCTTCCAAAGAAGTCTCTAATATGAATACAATTCATTAATTTAGAGATATAACAGCTTTTAAAATTATTATTATTCTATAAAGGATCTTATGATGTCTCAGCCGATGTCTGTAAAGTGAAACAAAAGTGTCAGAGGCCTTTTCCAGTTACTAGAGTATGGCTATCTTTACTGCTAAGGATAGTTCTTGCTTCTCCCTAGTGCAATTCCAGTGTGATTCCAGGGATTGGAGCACTCCAGGGATCATACATCATAGACAGCTCATAGCCAATCTTGCTTTGGGTACTCTGGCAGTACATAGGAATAGATATGGGCCATCCAGTGACAGGTAGCCTCAGTAACTTCAGAGAGTGATAATTCTTGGTTAAATTTAGATGTCTATACTGTAGAAGTACAATTCTGAATTAGACTGAGAATTAGTAGACTCATTTTATAATCAGTGGAGAAAAATCATTATCTTCAGTGTAAAAGCAATCTGAATTGTTTGTATAGGACATATATCATATATAATTTATTAGATACCTATTAGACATACTTATTCTTTGAATGTCTTCCTTCTCTCATGAATAGCACTCATAGGCTAGTAAATTAATAGTAAATTACATGTGTCCTAAAACATTTGCAGGCATGGAAGTCATCTGGCATACAAGAGCCAGCCTTATTCTACTAAACCCTTTTGCAATGTTGTGTGGAAGGTGAGAGCTTCTGATTCCTTGTAGTTATTTGATAAAAGCCCTCTTCAATGCAAAGAAGTAAGTAAAGGGACAGAACAGTAAATAAGAACTCACAGAGACAAAAGGTTGGTGAACAAGAGTCAATAGAGAGACTGGAAAGATCAAATGTCTCCATATACTAATTAAGAAACTCCAGGCACAACTTTGGAGAGGGTCACCTGCACTTTGTAACTGCTAAGAAGGGGGAAACAGGAGGAACATGAGGATTTAAGATGTTCAAGGAAGGTCTGTGATGTTATGCAAAATTTACAAAGGAATGTCTAGGGCAAGTGGATTGGGAAGAGCAGAATGAGGATCAGATAGAAAAGGCTATAAAGGAGATGGTTACATGGTAAACCACGACTCTACAGTACACTTGCCTGACCAAGCCCAGCATCTGATCAGTTCAGTCTGTCCTGTTTCCTTTTATCTTATTATTAATCCTTTTCTCAACTATCATTCGGTGTAATCTCACTCTCTGTCCCATATGTGTGCATGATGCAGAGACTAAATGCCAGCTAGTGGGTGGACTTGTGGGGATGATGACAGCTACTTGAGTCAGACTGGGGATGCAGTCTCCAGTGGCTGTGCAAGAGGAATCCCCAGGCCTTGGAGTTGCTGGAGGCAGTGGCTACTCGTAGTATCCCTTGACATCTCTTCCCCTCCAAAGCTGTGTGGCCTTCTTTAGATTGTTTTTAGGGGATGGTGATGTTCTGAATATCCACGAGAATTACCTGAGTACTCAATGTATGGAACAAAAGCATATAAAAGTGTCTTTTTACATTCTAGCACAGTTTAAGTTACTAATACAGACAGACCTAAAGTAACTGCATCTCTCCACTGAATGCGAGGGGATTCTGGAGACTTTCAAGACCCGTCTGAACACGTTCCTGTGCGACCTGCTCTAGGCGATCCTGCTCTGGCAGGGGGATTGGACTAGATAATCTCCAGAGGTCCCTTCCAACCCCTATGATTCTGTGATTCTACAGTGGCTGAAATGTGGTTGTAGTTACAAAAGATGTTTGGCAGATAAACTCTGTTTTTGTAGTACATGTTAGAGAGGCTGTCTTTGTTAGTTCATGCATCATCTTCACATAAATGGTTTTCTTCTCCATGTCTATTACCAAGACTATGCTAACTTTTCTGGGTTCTTTGTTTTGGGAGGTTTATTATTTGGAATCTTATAATATCTATACTATCTTGCACATATTAAGAAGCATTCTACATATTTAAAGTAAATCGATTATTCCACTGAAGTTAAGGGAAATATAACATCAGAACTGACAAGTACTCATTAAGAATAGATACTAGCTAGTGGAACCACCGCACTGAAATATACATAAATAATTTTCAAACTTTATGTTCCTGTTCAACCCATAATTTTTTCTTAGTGATTTTTTAGTTATGATAGTAAAGATACAATACTAATCCTTTACTATTTTTTTTTTTTTTCTTATAATAACTTAATGAAAATCAGGACAAATAATGGAAATTGAGATATTTAAATTACTGAATATGTAGGAAGTCACTCCAGCACACAATGAGTTATAGTTGAAAGGGCAGCAATTTTTCACCAAAATTGCAGTAGAGAAAGAAAAAACACTAGAAAAATTTCACTTACAAAACCTGTACTTAGGGCTTGCTTGTAGTTGGAAAGCCAAATCCTCAAGGGCATGAAAGATAACCCTGAAAATGTTACTGAAATTATCCTTGTATAATTGTTTGTTTATTCAAATATCTTCTGCCTATTAAACTGTCGTATTATAATAAAAAAGCTACAAGTTAATGTCCATCTAAATTAAAACTGCTAATGCATTATCCTAGAAGGGCATTTCTAAATGTTCATGCCAGAGTGGTGGTGGATAAAGGTTAAATAAAGAGACATTGACTTAAGTTCGTATATCTCTGTCTCAGGGCCTCAATATCCACTCCCAATGTCAAATACTTTTATACTTTGGGTGGAGGAACTGAACTCAGTTTTACAAAGAAGAATGTTAAAAAATATTTCAAGTATGGAAATCACAGACTTTCACTAATAAAATTTGTATCATATATAGTCCCAGATTCATATTTAGGGAATCAGACCTGGAAGCTATGTATATACTCCTCAGATGTGAGTGTCTAAGTTGTAAATTGTTAACATGGCCCATATAACAGATTTGGTCTCTCCAGGGGTCATTTATTCCCTGTTAATTCCTGGTCATTGTTTCATAGATATCAAGAGTTAGAGATCACTGGCAATACATGACATAGAGAAGTCTTTTTTCTAAGGAGAAGAAAAGTTAGTAAGAAGGGTATGAGTAGTGCTATGCCCCTTGCTCCAGGTCCAGAAAATGGGCCTTGGCCCTATTTAATTTGTAGAATCATAGAATCATAGCATGTATTGTGTTAGAAGGGACCTCTAAAGGCCATCTAGTCCAACCCTCCTACAATAAGCAAGGACATCTCTTACTAGGTAAGGTTACTCAGAGCCCTGTCAAGCCTGACCTTGAATGACTCCAGGGATGGGGCTTCCACCACCTCTCTGGGCAACCTGTTCCAGTGCTCGACCTGTTCCAGTGCTCAGCCAGTCAGAACTCAACCAATTTACTAGTATAGACATAGTATCCACATAGGCAAACTGATTTTATATTACTGTTTGTATCTAATTGTAGATACAAGATTTGTAT
This sequence comes from Eurystomus glaucurus suahelicus, assembly GCA_032159205.1. Classification (NCBI taxonomy): domain Eukaryota; kingdom Metazoa; phylum Chordata; class Aves; order Coraciiformes; family Coraciidae; genus Eurystomus; species Eurystomus glaucurus. The sequence goes on along the minus strand of JAVFHW010075402.1, from coordinate 788 downwards.
CTGGGTAACAAACAGGAGGAGCTAGAGGCCATTGTGAAGCACGACTGCTATGACGTAGTCGCCATTGCAGAAACATGGTGGGATGACTCTCATGAGAGGAGTTCTGCAATGGATGGCTATAAGCTCTATAAGCGGAATAGGCAAGATAGAAAGGGCGGTGGGGTGGCTCTCTATGTTAGAGAGTGTTTTGAATGCATGGAAGTTAATAAGTGTAATGGACCAATCGAACGTTTATGGGTAAAGTTGAGGAAGGCCAATGAAGTAGATGTCCTGCTGGGGGTCTGTTATAGACCGCCCAACCAGGACGAACAGGTTGATGAATTATTCTATAGACAATTGGCAGAAGCCGCAAAATCGCAAGACCTTGTTCTTGTGGGAGATCTCAACTTGCCAGACATCCGCTGGAAATACAACACAGCAGACAGGAAAGAGTCCAGGAGGTTCCTGGACTGTGTGGAAGATAACTTCCTGACCCAGTTGGTAAGTGAGCCCACCAGGGGAGGGGCCTTGCTTGACTTGTTGCTCCCAAACAGAGAGGGGCTGGTGAGTGTTGTGGTGGTCGGAGGCCGTCTTGGGCTTAGCGACCATGAAATGATAAAATTCTCAATCCTTGCCCAAGTAAGGAGGGGGAGCAGCAAGACTATTGCCATCACAGAATCACAGAATCACAGAATCACAGAATTGTTATGGTTGGAAAGGACCTCCAGGGTCATCAAGTCCAACCTTCTCCTAGCATCACTCTAACCACCACACCACTACACCAAATCTTCTCTAACCACTACACCATA